>CM056720.1:87006731-87170624 GCA_029844215.1 Przewalskia tangutica | reverse complement strand
GTATAAGTCTTACTATAGTAAGATTGAAATTGATAGAAGTGCTATCGTTAATAGGTTGAAGTACTACGTGTAGCATATTATACTTGGAGGGTGGAATAACCAATGAGGTTGAAGTACATTGGAGCGTATTGCTACTTGTCATTTGGGTTAGTCGCCAACGAGGTATGTGAACTTCTTTCTTCTATCGACAGGATTATCCTTGAAGTATACTTGCCTTGATAGTTGGAGTATACGTGACTTGTTTTCTTAAAGTACTTGCCTTGTCATTAGGAAGTATTCATGTTATTGATTTTATACTAAAGACATGTCTAAAATATTCCTAAGTTCTTACCAAGTCTTATGGGGGATATTGGTAAGAGTCGTCAGGAAGTATTGGAGTCGAGTTGACTTTGCTAATTTACTACACTAATGAAAATAGGTATCGAACAACCCATTGTAGCGTTAATAAAAATGTATCGATAATCAATTATATTGAAATGAGTAGAATTCTCCATCTGCATAGAAACTAAGATAAGACAAAATTGTATTACATTTTCTAGATCATGGCTGCTTTAACAAGATCGTTATAAACGAGTATAACCTATTCACAGCTCATAAAAATATTAATTTTGAAAGTACATGAGACTTGGATTTAGAAAGTATAAATGACTTGAGTTTTGAAAAAGGCAGTAACTTGATTTGAAAAGTATATGTTACTTAATTTAAAGAGTAGAAGTAAATTGATTTAAAGGTATAAGTTACTTGGTTTTAAAAGTGTAAGTTACTTGAGTTTAAAAGGGTAAGTAACTTGGTTTTAATAGTGAAAGTTCTTTTGGGTTCAACTCCCTAAACATTGCATGAAACGATTCTTTTATAAAGAATAGACGTACATAGTACTTTGAGTTCAAATCCCATACATGATATGGTAGTGCTTTAGTTTTCTAAAATGAAAGTGTTATAACGGCTTTATGGGAAGTTTGTTATAACAAGGTTTGTGAAAAGTCAAGAGATGGTTTAAAATGTTGTAAGGAAACCATGGGAGAATGTCCATGGTTAAGTCCTTAATATAGTACATGATATGTGGCACTTTGATTTTTAAAGATGTTTTAAAGTAATACGTGATGTCTATTGCCCTAATTTGTCAAACCATGTCTTAGAAAGATACTTAGTATGATAAGTGTCTTGATGATGGTTTCAAAATGATACATGTATTGGATTCTACTTTCTAGTGATACATGTAGTACTTGGGCTTTTCTAAAAATGGAAATTTAGTTTATAAAGTGAATGTACGGCTCACGTACATTGTTGTAATGGACTTTAATCCTTAGTGATGAAAGGTGTGATAGTGCCTTGGTGTTATAAAATGAAAGACTTTTTAGTGTCTTGTTTGTTTTAGAAAAGGAAGGCATGGTATTGTCTTATTATTTTAGAAAGAAAGACATGATATTGTCTTGTTTGTTTTAAAAGGAAGGCATGATATTGTCTTGGTTATTTTAGAAAGGAAGACATGGTATTGTCTTGTTTGTTTTAAAAGGAAGGCATGGTATTGTCTTGGTTATTTCAGAAATGAAGGCATGGTATTGTCTTGTTTGTTTTAAAAGGAAGGCATGGTATTGTCTTGGTTATTTTAGAAAGAAAGACATGGTATTGTCTTGTTTGTTTTAAAAGGAAGTCATGGTATTGTCTTGGTTATTTTAGAAAGGAAGACATGGTATTGTCTTGCTTGTTTTAAAAGGAAAGCATGGTATTGTCTTGTTTGTTTTAAAAGTAAGGCATGGTATTGTCTTGGTTATTTCATAAAGAAAGGTATGGTATTGTCTTGTTTGTTTTAAAAAGGAAGGCATGGTATTGCCTTGGTTATTAAAAAAGATGGTGCCTTCATTTTGTCTAATGAGAGTTAAAGATTACTTAACTTGCATATGTTGTTCATGATAACAATTAGTGCTAGTGTTATAAGTATAATTGCGGGGTAAACCCCCAAGACATTATACATCTCCTGAGTATAATTGCGGGGTAAACCCCCTAGACATTGTACATCTCCTGAGTATAATTGCGGGGTAAACCCCCAAGACATTATACATCTCCTGAGTATAATTGCGGGGTAAACCCCCAAGACATTATACATATTCTGTGGATTTGCTCCCCACGATGCGAGTATGGCGTATATGCTCATGCGAGTCCGTAGGGCTCATGCTGGTGAAATAATCCTATGCGAGGAAATTACCTCATGCGGGTCCACATGACCTATGCGGGTGAAATAGTCCCGGGAGTAGGATTGCATAATGATACGACGGGCGGGTGGCCCTAGATTGATCATAAGCTTCATAGTTTAAAGCGGTAAAGTTTACTCTACTTTTTAAAAAAGAACAATGTACTGATATTTGAGTATTATACTTGTTACATGCTGACAGTGATGTTGTATCCCACGAGCATGCTTCTGTTATATTATATGCTGAGGGCAGGTGTCCCTGATTTTGACATGGCTTTCATATGTGAAAGTGGTACGGTTTTATATTTGTACAGTGATACAAGGTATAGTTGGCTCTGATTGTTATATGACACGGTAGGATCTGGTATTTGATTTTCATATTCTCCCCTGTCATTCATTTGTACAGTTATGATCTTGTTTCTTATCAGTATTTGTTCCATACTTAGTACTGTTGTGACACCGGCCGAAGGCTGCGTTCATATCCGCAGGTCTATGTACTCAGTTGTGGATCCACGAGATTAGGATCCTGGTTCAGCATATTGAGATGGCTCTAATGTTCCGGAGCTTGTCATTATGACTAGGTATATTCAGGTGCAGCGGGGCCTTGTCTATCACGGTTCTTGTCGAGTTCTTAAGTGCAGTATTCATATGGGCTGGACTGGCTAGAGTTGTATTTACATTGTTGAACATTGTAGACCCTTTCGGGTGATTTATATTATGGTAGCCTTATCGGCTTTGCTTATGTTTAAAGGAAAAAAATGAGTGTTATTTTGTCACGACCCGAACCTGCGTGGTCGTGCCTACCGGGCACCCAAGTAGCCATACATCGAATGTCGGAATATAAAACAAGACATGAATAAAGTGAAGTGAAAAACAGTTATCTGAGAAAAACTTGCCTTGCGGCATATATAAATATCAACTAGAACAGTTACATCCTTTTTTACAATTCTGCCCACAACAGTACTACAGACCTCTAAGAGTGATATGACAACAATGGCGGGCGGGGCCGCCATACCCCGAATGTAAGCACCTACAACGACGGACTATACCTGATAAGCCTCGGAAGAAGCGGAGCTTCCCAACGAATCGTGACCACGAGGCTAGGATCAACGATCGGTGTACCTCACCGCGGCATGAACGGCCGAAGGAGGTCGATAACAGTACCAAGTATGTGAAACTGAAAATCAGAAATGAAATCATAGTAGTCTATAAAGCGGGAGACATGTATGATAACAAACTACGCTTCACAATAAATAAGCGATCATGTCAAGTCGTGGACTCACGCCTCAAAGTCGTCACTCAATTATAACTATGGGTCTCGCGCCTACAACATCAATCAAGGTGAAATAGATATCAGAATGGCGGTTTTTCTAGGCCGCTAATGATCGAAGCAAGGCCGACGCCCATAGTATCATTATGCGTGCCTAATCACGACTTTCAGTAGCCGCATGGGTCACGCGTAGACGCGTAGGTCGTATAGACCCGCATCGGGGTAGCTAACCCCCGGTACCCTCCTGGACTCCCGCAGTCCGCATAGTCTCATAGACCGCATAGTCACACAGACCGCATAGGGCATCCCCCGCATCGGGATAAAACACCCGGAATGATCAATCCTGGAGCATACCGCTGCTCCGCATAGTCACACAGACCGCATAGGCCGTATAGACCCGCATCAAAGGTGGCAAGCCCTCGGTATAATAAGTCAAGGGTATGTGATATAATAACATAACGACTTATCGTTAAACAACATAACCACAACAAGGAAACCCCTTTACACAAACATCACCAGATACTAACACACGTAGCATCCTAACATGTTTACTTATCAAATCAACAAGAAAGTATTACAAGGCTATCACAAACCAACACAATCAAGTTATTCACGCAAGGTACTTTCTACTTTATGTTAACACTTTTGGTTTTATCCCCAAAGTACTTCATACATTAATTGTTTAAAAGATCCGTTTCAAAAGTCACACAATACCCGTAGTATTAAAATAGAGTGACTATCTTTTTAAGTAAACCAAAACACTTCCTTTTGTAAAATCAATTAACAACATTATTTTCCAAACGTTCAAGTTTGCCTAATTTCAAATGCTCAAGTTTCTCATTTTCGAAAGGTTTCGTAGTTCATAGTTTTAATCACTTAATGATATAATTCTCCTTTAAAACGATTTGAGAAACATATGCCTTATATGTGAGTGGGTTATTCTTGTTTATAACAATCTTATTAAAGCAGCCATGATCTAGGAAATGTAATATCATTTTGTCTCATCTTAGCTTCTATGCAGATGGAGGTTTCTACTGGTTTTAATAATACTTAATTATTCAGTACATTTCCTTTTATTAGCGCTGCAATGGTTTGTTCGATACTTATTCTGATTTCCGAAATCAGTAAAACATTATCCCATTTTAAAAACCACGTACTCATTACTCACGAATGAGGTTTCACACTTATTAACAAAATTCATATTAATTCCTTTAAGTCAAGTCTCTTATCTTTTAAGATCAAGTCTCTTAACTTCTAAAATTAATAAACCATTCTTTTTATCTTTCTTAAGCCGTTATACCTAACTTCCCATAAAGCTAGTATAACTCTTAAGTTTTAAAACCAAGTATTACTCTTCTGTTAAAAATGATTCAGTATTCTTTTTGAAATGCTTCAAGATCCTTATTATTCAGGCTTAAGTCACAAGACATTGCCGTAAGTATTATTCAGGCTTAAGTCAAAAGACATTGCCGTAATTATTATTCAGTTCACACACGTACGTCTACCGTACTATATATATATTTAAAATATCATGCTCAAGAGTATAGGAAGAATCACATACCTCGCGACGATTATCGACTATTAGCAAAACGCTCCATGGCTATAACCCGGCTAGCCTTGTCCACCTTTCAAGTAGTACATGCTACTCGCAGAACATTCAACCTATAAAGGTTATACAAGTCTATCAATGACTAGACTACTCTGTAGATTATCAGTAGGTTCTCTATTTACGGAAAATCGGGCAGCACTTCCCTACCCGTTAAGCTACACCATCAGTAAATACAAATCTATGTAAGTACAATTTAGTCCTTCTTCTTTAATATTCTTCTATAACAGTTCAACTCCCTTCTATGAATCTTATATTCATTTCTATACTACTACAGTATGTAATTTCCAATTACAATAAAAGGACAAGATATTTACCTCGGTAAGCCCAAAATTATCCAATGTTTAATGTCGATCCTGAGCAACGTTTAGCTCCTACTCCGGGTGCTCCAACCCGCTCCAAACAACCCTTAGAAGTTCTACGCAACTTCTTCTTAATACTCCATCCAACTATGGAGATTTTCCTTAGGGTTTCGTTTAGCGACTAAAGGGAAGTATAATAGTATTTCTGGGCTTTTCGTATAAGTGTAACCTTGGAATACTACAAGGTATTTGGGCCAAGGTATTTTGGGAATAGTAACAATACTTGGAGAGTATTTCTACCAAGAGGGGGGGGGGGTAGTATTTTACGAGAACAACTAGGCAAGGGGGGGTACTCTCGGCCAAGGCTACTAGGAGGGGGGGTGTACCCCTCAGCCAAAGGCCTACTCAAAGGGGGAGGGGGAGGTTTGGACAAACCACTACAAGAGAGGGGGAAAGGTTTTTCAAGACTTAGAAAATGGTTTGTGGATGAAGAAATGTCTTCAACTAAGGGGGTATTTATAGGTCAAGCAATGGCCAACCAATGGCCAAGATCATGCCAAGTGCAAGGCAAGTGTAGGGTCAGGATTCATCCATGTGCACCTTATCCATCTACCACACAAATATCACAAAATATCCTACCTACTCCCACTCTCCATTTCGTCCAATTGCCGCCCCAAAGTCCACCAATTAGAGGGTGCCAAGTGTCGCCCTCTTGTTGGTCCAAAATATTTCGTCTCTCGGAAAAATCCGCAAAAATACTAAATGACATAGCCGGAATTTTCCCTTCGCAAGTTATGTAAAACGTTTCGTCGAAAAACGATTCTAATCGGGTGTTGTGCACAAAATATTTCGTCCAAGCCTACTTAAAGTTCAAACTTTTCTACGTACGTCCTCACGTACATACTCTGGAAATACGGGGTATAACATTCTCCCCTCCTTAGAAACATTCGTCCCGAATGTTCCTTCTCAAGACGAATAACGATGAAGTTCCTCATAGCTTAACAAGCTTGCAAGTGCCACACATGGCCACAGAAACACCCGCGCAAATACTGACATCCAAGTCCACGAGGAATCACCTCTAACATCACAAAAACTCCCACCCAAGGGCTAAAAGATACTCCCTCCGCACCTTTTCTTTACAAACGAAATGCTCACTTCTATGTTCTTAACACATGCTCGCTTCTTCCCTTACTCGTCGTACCCTTCTCATACACACGAACTCCTTCTCATAACTTACCACATTTTTGTTACTGCTTCAGTTTCCAAAATCTTTGGGTTACTACCTCCAACTTGATCATCATTAACTGGGAATACTCTGGATGGATCTCCGATACTTTTCCGAACCTAACAACATGAAGGACCGGACATACTGCTTCCTAAGTCGGACGTCAAAAGCTAACATATAGGCAACCTGGCCTACTCTTCACATGATCTGAAAGGCCCAAAGTAACTCGGGCTAAGTTTCCTCTGTTTCCCAAACTCGTCACACCCTTTCCGGGGTGGTACCTTCAAGACCACCGTCAACTGAACTCCAAGCGTGCCGCCGATCATCCGTCGACCGCTGATTCCGGTGTCGATAACCTCTCTGGATAGGCTTCACTATCCCCATCCTGCCAAACAAGTATGAACCCACTATCGAACTTTGCCAACATCGAACCAATCGACCAAACAACTTACACTTCCGCCCTACGAGGCTTCGTGAAGCGATATCTGAATCTTGAAATGGTAGTTATAAAAGCACTCCTCAACAGAGGCAACAATCCTCAACTACCCACGAAATCCAAACACCGGCCGAGGGCGAACGCGATCGAGACTCACCGAGTTCCTAACCTGCTGGTAAAACTTCCGAAAACGAAATAGCCACACGGGCTTCACATGCGTCATAAGGTGAAAGTAGGCGCCTCGTGCAGCCTTACAACCTTCCGGATAAATAATATCTCGCATAACTCTCTGCCGAGTAAAAAGTCATGCCTGAAGGACAAGATGGGATGACCTCATCGGCCCGACTACTGGTCGAATGCATCCACGAACTCGTACGATTGTTAACTAAACTTGGGCCTAACACCCTCATGACCCTACCACCTGGAGGGACCACCCCGAACTGACCCCACCACAAAACAGGTCGCGGGTTGACCCGCGGCATGGCCTCAACCCGACCCACTCTCGCGTAAAACACTCTTGTTCCCCGATCCGGAACGATCTCACTAATCAAGTCACGAAAACCTAGTGGTCTTCTTAGTTCAACTACCCTCTTTCATTCCACACTACTCAGGGACTTATTATACAACTATATCTCACGTGCACTATGCACTCCGATAAGGGTCAAACACACATAAAGAAAAATTCATCTTTTTCTCGAGATGGCCTTTCCTCTAAGGTCCCTACGCATAAAGCTCTAAGGCTCACACTTTCTCTGCCCCCCAATCTTACCCGGTTAACTAACCATGATTTCTAATCACAATTAACACTTATGATACGCTTATCTTATCACACCTACAATCTCTAGAGGGTTCAAGGATATACATGTATCTACCGCTTCACTTCCCCTTTGTCGTTCTAATCAATCACGCCTGTTGGTAGCGATACCAGGAAGATGATGAACTGGTCACTGATCCTGAAGGCTGAGTCTCTACATCCGCGCCACCTTTAGTCGGACAATTCCTCGTAAAATGGCCCTGCTGGCCGTAAGTATAACTAGCTCCAACAAAAAGACGACATTCCCCGGGATGACGTCTCATAATCGCGAACACCGGGAAAAGCGAATCTGGCTGGCTAGAACCTATGTAAATCTGTGAACCAGAAACCCTGGAGTTCTGACCAACTCCTAAATACCCTGAACATCCTGAACCCTGTGGAGGACCACTGTTGCGGCGGGCGCATATCCGTCCGCTGAGGCGATTCCCTCGAAAGTTACCAAAGGACCTGCTGCTCGGCCTCCTCTGCTGATTTTGGTTAACGTTGATCCTACGTTTCGGCTCTGCGCATAAGCCCGTACCACGAGCCATGTACTCAAGTCGATCAAGAGCTACTCTTGCACATCCTTCCTTTAGATAGTCATCAAGACCCGTGATATATCGGTGCACTCTATATTCTCTCGGTTGCTAAAATCTAGCTAATGTGAGTCCATTCCTTTAATCCATATTCTTTGTTCCCCGGTCGTGGGCAAGGCTCATACATCATGGCGCGATGGAACCTTTGCCGCCGTGCTAAACTCTGTTGGGTGGCGTCGCGAACTCCCGAATGAAGCACTACCCGGTGATGATTGGGCTGCGCCTCGTAACCTCTGTACTTAACTCGCAGCTCACGCCTTGCCTCTTGGGCGGGTTGCCTTTACGCGGAGGCATAGCAGTAAGGGAAAGAAATACGTTAGAGGTCCAACTTATAACACGCTCTAAGGCACGATCTCGAGTGAGAAGAATGAAACCAATCCTAAATATCCTATAGCCTCACGATTATTGGTATGGTGCACAACATACGGATAGTCGAGACTTTACTAGATACGATGCAGACACTTTCAGAGGATTAATCGCTCACGATACCACTTTTGTCACGACCGAACCGGTCCGTGATGTGCCTACCCCGCACCCAAGTAGCCATACATCGAGTAATCACGGAATATAAAATAAGACATGAATAAAGTGAAGTGAAAAATGCGATTATCGAGAAAACTTGCCTTTCGGCATATATAAATATCAACTAGAACGATTACATCCTTTTTTTACAATTACGCCTGTGATACCAGACTATAAGAGTGATATGATAACAATGGCGGGACAGGGCCGCCATACCTCGAATGTAAGCACCTACAACGACAGGACTATACCACTGATAAACTGCGGAAGAAACGGAGCTTCCAAACGCCAACTGTGACCACGAGAGCTAGGATCAACGGCGGTGTACCTCTACCGCGGCATGAACGGCTTCCGAAGGAGGTCGAGACAATGGTACCAAGTATGTGGCGAAAATCGTAAATGAAATCATAGTAGTCTATAAAAGCGGGAGACATGTATGATAACCAAACTACGATTCACGATAAATAAGCAAATATCAAGTCGGGGACTCACGCCTCAAAGTCATCACTCAATTATAACTATGGGTCTCACGCCCACAACATCAATCAAGGGTGAAATAGATATACTGTAACTGGTTTTTCTAGGCCGCTAATGATCGAAGCAAGGCCGATCGCCCATAGTATCATTATGCGTGCCTAATCCTGGACTTTCCGCAGCCCGCATAGGTCACACATAGACCCGCATAGGTCGTATAGACCGCGTCGGGGTAGCTAACCGGTACCCTCACGGACTCCCGCAATCCGCATAGTCTCAATAGACCGCATAGTCACACGATCGCATAGGGCATCCCCGTCGGGATAAAACACCCGGAATGATCAATCCTGGAGCATACCGCTGCTCCGCATAGTCACATAGACCGCATAGGCCGTATAGACCCGCATCAAGGGTGGAAAGCCCTCGGTATAATAAGTCAAGGGGGTATGTGATATAATAACATAACAGCTTATCGTTAAACAACATAAGCACAACAAGGGAAACCTCTTTACACAAACATCACCAGATACTAACACACGTAGCATCCTAACATGTTTACTTATCAAATCAACAAGAAAGTATTACAAGGCTATCACAAACCAACACAATCAAGTTATTCACGCAAGGTACTTTCTACTTTATGTTAACACTTTCGGGTTTTTATCCCCAAAGTACTTCATACATTAACTCTTTAAAAGATCCGTTTCAAAAGTCACACAATACCCGTAGTATTAAAATAGAGTGACTATCTTTTTAAGTAAACCAAAACACTTCCTTTTGTAAAATCAATTAACAACATTATTTTCCAAACGTTCAAGTTTGCCTAATTTCAAATGCTCAAGTTTCTCATTTTCGAAAGGTTTCGTAGTTCATAGTTTTAATCACTTAATGATATAATTCTCCTTTAAAACGATTTGAGAAACATATGCCTTATATGTGAGTGGGTTATTCTTGTTTATAACAATCTTATTAAAGCAGCCATGATCTAGGAAGTGTAATATCATTTTGTCTCATCTTAGCTTCTATGCAGATGGAGGTTTCTACTGGTTTTAATAATACTTAATTATTCAGTACATTTCCTTTTATTAGCGCTGCAATGGTTTGTTCGATACTTATTTTGATTTCCGAAATCAGTAAAACATTATCCAATTTTAAAAACCACGTACTCATTTCTCACGAATGAGGTTTCACACTTATTAACAAAATTCATATTAATTCCTTTAAGTCAAGTCTCTTATCTTTTAAGATCAAGTCTCTTAACTTCTAAAATTAATAAACCATTCTTTTTATCTTTCTTAAGCCGTTATACCTAACTTCCCATAAAGCTAGTATAACTCTTAAGTTTTAAAACCAAGTATTACTCTTCTGTTAAAAATGATTCAGTATTCTTTTTGAAATGCTTCAAGATCCTTATTATTCAGGCTTAAGTCACAAGACATTACCGTAAGTATTATTCAGGCTTAAGTCAAAAGACATTGCCGTAATTATTATTCAGTTCACACACGTACGTCTACCGTACTATATATATATTTAAAATATCATGCTCAAGAGTATAGGAAGAATCACATACCTCGCGACGATTATCGACTATTAGCAAAACGCTCTATGGCTATAACCCGGCTAGCATTGTCCACCTTTCAAGTAGTACATGCTACTCGCAGAATATTCAACCTATAAAGGTTATACAAGTCTATCAATGACTAGACTACTCTGTAGATTATCAGTAGGTTCTCTATTTACGGAAAATCGGGCAGCACTTCCCTACCCGTTAAGCTACACAGTCTACTGTAAATACAGTCCTATGTAAGTACAGTTTAGTCCTTCTTCTATAATATTCTTCTATAACAGTTCAACTCCCTTCTATGAATCTTATATTCATTTCTATACTACTACAGTATGTAATTTCCAATTACAATAAAAGGACAAGATATTTACCTCGGTAAGCCCAAAATTATCCAATGTTTAATGTCGATCCTGAGCAACGTTTAGCTCCTACTCTGGGTGCTCCAACCCGCTCCAAACAACCCTTAGAAGTTCTACGCAACTTCTTCTTAATACTCCATCCAACTATGGAGATTTTCCTTAGGGTTTCGTTTAGCGACTAAAGGGAAGTATAATAGTATTTCTGGGCTTTTCGTATAAGTGTAACCTTGGAATACTACAAGGTATTTGGGCCAAGGTATTTTGGGAATAGTAACAATACTTGAAGAGTATTTCTACCAAGAGGGGGGTAGTATTTTACGAGAACAACTAGGCAAGGGGGGGGGGGGGGGGTACTCTCGGCCAAGGCTACTAGGAGGGGGGGTGTACCCCTCGGCCAAAGGCCTACTCAAAGGGGGAGGGGGGAGGTTTGGACGAACCACTACAAGAGAGGGGGAAAGGTTTTTCAAGACTTAGAAAATGGTTTGTGGATGAAGAAATGTCTTCAACTAAGGGGGTATTTATAGGTCAAGCAATGGCCAACCAATGGTCAAGATCATGCCAAGTGCAAGGCAAGTGTAGGGTCAAGATTCATCCATGTGCACCTTATCCATCTACCACACAAATATCACAAAATATCCTACCTACTCCCACTCTCCATTTCGTCCAATTGCCGCCCCAAAGTCCACCAATTAGAGGATGCCAAGTGTCGCCCTCTTGTTGGTCCAAAATATTTCGTCTCTCGGAAAAATCCGCAAAAATACTAAATGACATAGCCGGAATTTTCCCTTCGCAAGTTATGTAAAACGTTTCGTCGAAAAACGATTCTAATCGGGTGTTGTGCACAAAATATTTCGTCCAAGCCTACTTAAAGTTCAAACTTTTCTACGTACGTCCTCACGTACATACTCTGGAAATACGGGGTATAACATATTTATCTTCCGCGGTTTATTGTGTTGTATGAATAGAAGGGTGCCCAAGTAGGGCACCATGCGGCCCGTTTGAGGTTCGGTTCATGTGAGTGGTATCGAGCGCTTAGTCCTCTAATGTCTACGCACTGTATAGTAGAGTCTTGTTTATCGGTGTGTTGTGCACCACATCTATAAATAGGAGGCTATAGTACATTTAGGATTGGTTTCCCTTCTTCCCACTCTGAGATCGTGCGATAGAGATGTGTTGTTAGGGTGGTCTCTCCTTAACGTATTATTGTGATTGCAGCTACGAGAAAGGCAACAGTGGCCCAGAATGGATTATATGGATTGTGTATCCATGTTGGTAAAATTATCGTATAGATGGTATTATGATGATGTATATTTGTACGAGCGTATATATTTGGAGTCATGTGTGTTGTCTAATGTGATTACGAATTACCATGAGTTGGTTAAGCCTTAATAAGTACTTGGTAGGTGTGAAACGGTTCATTGAATCCACACCTAGGTTTTATTGGTGTACTGATTTGGAATAGTCAGGAGGTAATGAACTATCTAAGATTGTGATAGACTCTTAGAAGATCAGGTTCAATTGAATTAAGGACATACCACGTTGTTAGATTAAGTTGTGTTGTACGCTTAAGTGATTTTGTGAATAATATTGGTATGGAGTAAATAGAGTTGTTGTGAGTAAGACAACATGATTTTGAGATTTTGAGAAGCTACTTTACCCGTATGGGGACTGATAATGTAAGCTTGGGACATAGAATAATTGTGAACCTTAGAATATTGATAACCGCTGAGACCTTAGATGTACAAGGCCTTCTCAGGTAGTAAGATTTATTTCAGACCAAGAATGAGAGTTAAGTGTGACATGGATCGGGTTGTGGGCTGATTACGGGTAAACCCGTAGCCCGAAATGGAGTAGGGTCAGTTGGGAGTCCCGCTATGTGATAGGGTCACTAGGGTGTGAGGCCCAAGTCTAGTTAATGACCATGTTTGGATATAGTAACTCCAAGGATTTGAAAACAGAAGCAATGATTGAAATTATGTACGTATACTAGGATAAGTTGGAAGTACGAAAAGAGAATCCTTTTTGGCCATGAATGGGAGTTAATAGTGGTGATATACACTCTAGATTTGATCCCTCGTTTAGCTTTGAGTGATGTATATGCATGTGTGATATATTGTGGCCATATGTGGCATAATTCATTTCGTTGAGTGTAGTTTAAGGAGACTATACCAAGATTTGTTTAGCATGAACCTAGTATGAATATTTGGGACGAATGTTTCTAAGGGGAGAAGGATGTTACACCCCATATTTCCAACAGTTTGAGATGAGAACGTATGTGTGAAAATAAGATTTGAATTTTAGGACGAAAGAAAGATTATTTTTCTTAAGGAAAAATATCGGGAACTTGTGAAATAAAAGGTTTGTTAATTGGAATTTGGTTCTCAAATTTGGTATTTAAGACTTTTGGAATATATTAGAATTATAGATTTTTAAATTCCGATTTGGTCACGTGGGGCCCACGGGAAAATTTTACGGTTTTGTGGGGCCCACAATATTTTGAGATATTTTGACCAATTATGGATATTTTGGGAGATGAAATATTTTGGACGAATCGGAAGGTGACACGTGGCACCCCCCACTTGTCTTGGTCTTGGAAGACTTTGACCCTAGATATTTTGGAGACAAGTGGAGGTGGGTCCCACTCCACTTGTCTTGCTACATTTAATCCCTACACCTATCCTCATCTCACTACATGGAGTGCATATTATATACATAGAGGGAGTTCATGTCATGACTCGACCCCGGGCATCGGTGCCTTACTCGGCACCTTACTGTATACATCGAGAGATAACCATGGAAAATAAATAAAGCTCATGTATACGCAAAGATCGTGAAGTAAGGAACATGCTAACCGACAAGGCCACCTTTCTGCATATATACATAATAACAAAAATACATCTTTGTACAAGTCCAACCCACAAAACATGACTACAGACATCTAAGAGTTTTACATAACAATCGTGATTTGGACAGGGCCGTCATATCCCTGAATATACATGAATCTACAACAACAGGGTTCCGTACCAAAGATGAACCTCCGGAATAATAGAGCTTCTCAAAAGCTGAACTGTGATCCTAAGAGCGAGGATCAAAAGCGTATTACCTCTACCGCGGCATGAACGCAGCCAGAAAGAAGTCGAGACAAAATATGCAAGTATGTGGCAGAAATCAGAATGAAATCATATAGTCTAAAATAAAGCTGGAGACATGTATGATAACCCATTTAACAGTACAATGTGCCTTACTAATAATGAGAGTAAATAGAAGTACACTTTACCATTTAATAATAGGAAGCTTATGATCAAATTAGGGCCACCCGCCGGTAGTATCATTATGCAATCCTACTCCTGGGACTATTTCACCCGCATAAGTCATATGGACCCGCATGAGGTAACTTCCTCGCATAGGACTATTTCACCCGCATAGGTCATACGAACCCGCATGAGGTAACTTCCTCGCATAGGACTATTTCACCCGCATGGGACTATTTCACCCGCATGAGCCTTACGGACTCGCATGAGCATATACGCCATACTAGCATCGTGGGGAGCAAATCCACGGAAATGTAAAATGTAAAAAGACCCAGGGATTGACCCCGTAATAAATAATATAACACTAGCACTACCGGCTATCAAGAACAATATATACATGCTAGCAATCTGTAACTCTCATTAATTAAATCTTAAGGCACTATCATGTAAAATCCGGGAAGTTAACCCCAAAGTACTACGTACTTTTTCCTTTTAAAAGAAACCTCTTTACATAAATACCCCAAGATACTAACACCCGTAGTATCAAGGTATGTCTACTTTTCAATTCAAGTTACTATGCCTTTAGAAATTCATTTCAAGGCTTTGAAATCAAATCCTTCCATTTTCGAAACTTAAGTAACTCATACCTTTAAATAAGTTACCACTCTTTAAATAAAGTCTTTGATCCTCTTTTGAAATTAATCAAGTAAACCACTCTTTTAACTTCCCATAAAGTCGTTATAACCAACTTCCCATAAAGTCGTTATAACAACCTTATGCTTTAGAAAACTAAGGCATTTTTTTTATTCTTTAAAATCAAGTGAGTTAATTCTCTAACTCAACCAAACTTGGACATTCTTAAATCAAGTCAATGATATCAAAATAAAACCGAACTCCTTTAAATCTCGTACGTCTACCGTACTATACATTTATCAAAACTCTTGCTCAAGAGATAGGGAAAGTTCCACATACCTCTTCGACTTAATCCACTTGCTAAGTTGAATATGCCGTACGTAGAATGTCAACCTATAATGACCATAATACGGCTATCAACTTCTAGCTTTTAATGTAGAATATTCTAAGTGTAAAGCTTCCTATTCTACGGAAAATTGGGCAGCACTTCCTTTGTTTCTACGTACTTTTCCACCTTTTTCAAGGCCCGAAATCAACAACCAATATGCCACATTTAAGGCTCAACAAATCAGCTAACCAGAAGGGTATTACACGCCTAACCGGACGTGTAAAATTCAGCCCCACAATTAATATAAAACTGTCCAATAATGTAACGACCCGATCCCGGGCCCGTGACTGGTGCCTTACCCGGGCACCCAAGTAGACATACATCAGAGTAACCAGCGGAATATAAAAACAAGACAAGAAACAATATGAAATGAGAAACAGTTTAACCAAGAAAAGATTGCCTTTCGACATGTATATATATATATATATCAAGAGTGAAAAGTTACATCCCAACTATACAACAGTACTACAGACCTCTAAGAGTTTTATAACAATAACAATGACGGGACAGGGCCCCGCCATACCCCTGAATGTACAAGTACCTCTGATGTGAGGACTATACTAAAAGATAAGCCTCCGGAGAATCGGAGCTTCCCAAACGCTGAACTTCGATCCTATGAACGAGGATCAACAACGGTGTACCTTACCGCTGCATGAACGCATCCCCGAAGGAGGTCGCATAACAGTACCAAGTATGTGAAACTGAAAATACTGTAATGAAATCACATTTCATCATTTTATAAAATCATTTCGCAATAAGTAAATAGTTATGTCAAGTAAGGGGACGCATATCCTCAAAATAATCACTCACACATAACTATGGGTCTCACGCCCATAATATCAATCATGCCCGTGGAACCCATTCCTCACTGCCGGCAGTACATGATGTAAAACAACACCCATATGTGAACCTGAACACTAGACCCTGCCTGCATCATCAAACCGACGGGCAAGTAGAGTAGCCAACTACGGATCCGAAGCGCTAGTCATAAAACTTCACGCAAGGTACTAAGCCAACTACGGATCCAAACCAGCCACGCAATCGCCGAGGCAAGTATCTAAAGCTAGCGACAATAGCTTACCGTCTCACGAGATATGACCGTGGCAAGTATCTTAAGCTATCTACGAGCCCAAACACGAGAAATGACCGTGACAAGTATCTAAAGTGTGCCAGAACCATATGTACAAATCAAGCCCGTGATTGTTCGTCACGCGGCAAGCTTCATGGATTGACGGCCCATGGACTAATAACATAACGGGATTTAACCTCACAATGACCGCATGCCCGCATCTTACCTCAGTATAAGCATGGCCATGAAACCATCCATCGACGATACCCGGGCCACCCATCGTGTCGTGATGTCCAAAGGAAATAACAAGATAATACTCAAAGTGGACGATACCGTGGGCCACCCATCGTGTCGATATGTCCAAAAGAAATAACCAGATAATACTCAAAGTGGACGATACCCGGACCATCCAACGCCACAAGATGTCCAACAATCAATCAAATAGCCGCCTCCACCGAGACACGGTAGCACAAAATCAAACACTTGCACCACAACAAAGCTATCACCACAAGCATAGGCAAGTTTAAGGTACTTTTATTTTATGTCAACAATCCGGGTTTCAACCCCAAAATACTACATACTTTCAGAAAATCCTTACAAAACCTTTAAAACCAAGTACTCTATACTTTTTAAACCAAGTGCTTTATAGTTTTTAAGACAATATCAAGTATACTTTTAAAACCCCGTAAATTACTCTTTTTAAAACAAGTAACCCATACTTAAATCAAGTTACTTCTCCTTTTCCAAAATCAAGCCGTTTATAAGTAATGTCTCATATTTTAACTTCATAAAGTCGTTATAACTAACTTCCCATAAAGCTATTATAACACTTTATGTTTTAAATAAACCAAATTTTTTTCACACTCGTACGTCTACCGTACTATATAGTTTACAACAAATCTTGCTCAAAAGTATAGGAAGAATCACATACCTCTTCGGCTTAATCCACAAGCCAAGTCGAGTATGCCGCGCGTAGAAAATCCACCTATAATAACCACAATATATCTATCAACCTCTCGTTCTCTTCGTAGCATATTCTAAGTAAATAGTTCCTTATTCTACGGAAAATTGGGCAGCACTTCCCTACCCGTAAAACTACACAAGTCTACTGTAAATACAACCCAATGTAAGTACAGTTCAATTATCTTCTTTATACCATCCTTCTATAAATCTTATACTCATTTCTATACTACTACAGTATGTAATCTCTAATTACAATAGAAGGACAAAGATATTTACCTCGATAAGCCCAAAATTATAAGTCGCTCCTAAGCAAGGTTTAGCTCCAAATCTTTGTGTTCCAATCCACCACAAATCACCCTTAGAAGCTCCTAACCAACTTCTATTCAATACTCAACTCAAACAAGTGAAGAACACTAAGGTTCCACACTTGCAAGCTCTCGGCCAAGGGGGTACTTTGTGGCTAGGGGTGTGAAATCTTTTCTAACTTTTGGCTAACAATCTTCCTAATACACTAAGGAAGAACACTTAAGATTTTAAGAACTTTTGGACAATGTTTGGTTAAGGGAGAGGGGTGTGGGACGAGAACTACTACAAGAGGGGGAGGATTTTGTGACTTGGAAATTGTTTTGTGGATGAAGAAGTCTTGCTATCAAGGGGGGTATTTATAGGCCAATCAATGGCCAAGATCAAAGCAAGTGTGAGGTCTAGATTTGGCCATGTGTGTGTGGGTCCCACTTATCTATCTACTACACAAAATATCTTCAAGACTTTGACCAAATGTTTATGGCCTTTTTCATGAAAAAAACGTGCCAATACTTGTCCACAATTTCGTCCAACCTTGCCACCTAGGGGTGACACATGTCGCCCTCCTATTGGTCCAAAATATTTCGTCTTCCGAAAATATCCGTAATGCCAAAAATCCAAAAATAAAGTGGGCCCCACTAACCGTAAATTCCTCCTGTGGGCCCCACGCGCCCAATTCCTGAAATATAAATCCAAAATTCTAAAATAATCCCAGAAGCCCGAATACCAAATCCGGGAATCCAATTCCCATTAACGAACCTTTTTCCTTCACAAAAGCCGGAAACTTTTCCGTCGAAAAATCACATCTTTCTTCCTTTCCAATTTTCGTGTCGTATTTTCGTACGTACGTCCTCACATACATATCCTGGAACTACGGGGTGTAACATTCTTCCCCCCTTAGAAACATTCGTCCCGAATGTTCCTTCTAAGTCTCCAAACACGCATGCGCCGGTATAGTCTCCACTACTACACTTACAAAACTGATCATGCCACCAATGGCTAGAATATAACATGCGCGCAAAACTCAAATCCAAGCCAACGAGGAATCACCTCTAACATCACAACAAAAAAAACTCCCACCCATGGTCTAACGGATACTCCCTTCGCATCTTCACCTCACAAGAGAAATGATCACTTCCGTCCTCTTAACACATGTTCGCTTCCTTTCTTACTCGTTGTACCCTTCTCGTACACCCGAACTCTCTATAGTACACGTTCCACACTTCAGTTACCGCTTCAATTTCCACAATCTTGGAGTTACTACCTCCAACTTGGTCATCATTCACTGGGAACACTCTGGATGGATCTCCGATACTCTTCTGAAACATAGCAATATGGAAGACCGGACGTACTTCCTCCTAAGTCGGACATCAGTGCTACCTTATAGGCAACCTGGCCTATTCTACAACAATCTGAAAATGCCCAAAGTACCTCAGGGTAAGTTTTCCCTGCTTTCCAAATCTCGTCACACCCTTCTGTGGTGGTACCTTCAAGAAGAACCACCGTCAACCTGAACTCCAAGTGTCGACGCCGATTATCCGCACGACTTCTGATGACTCTGAGTCGCTAATAACCTTTTCTGGATAAGCTTCACCTTATCCACATCCTGCTGAATCAAGTATGGACCAACTATCTGAACCTTGCCAACATCGAACCAATCGACCGGCAACCTACACTTCCGCCCATACAAGGCTTCATAAGGCGCCATCCGAATACTGAAATGGTAGCTATTATAATACTCGCTCAACCAGAGGCAAATAATCCTCACAGCTACCCCTAAAATCAAAACACCAGCCCGTAACCTATCCTCAAACTCCTTCAAGGCCATTCCTGGCCTTCACGATCTGGTTCTGGTCGAACACATCCACGAACTCATATGATAGTTACCTAAACATGGGCCTAGCACCCTCGTGACCCTACCACCTGGCGGGAACACCTCGAACTGACCCACCTCATCTCGGCCGCGGGTTGACCCGCAATATGGCCTCAACCCGACCCACCGTCGCGCCAAACTCTCGTTATACCGTATTTGCAGTATATGCGTAAGGAATACGTGCAAAAGTTTGGCCTTAAAGTTTAGGCCTTCGACGATTTTTTTGGGCACAACTCACAAACGAATAGTTTTCCGACGAAACGCTTCCACTTTCGTAGGGTAAATTCGGCTATGCCATTTCTAATTTTGCGGATTTTTCAGAGACGAAACATTTTGGACTAACGGGAGGCGACACTTGTCACCCTCCAATTGATGGACTTGAAATCGTCCATTTGGACGAATTGGACTTCGTGTTGCACGCTTTTGTGCCTTGGCACAAGTCAAGGATTAGGTAGGATATTTTGTGTGCAAGTTGGCCAAGGACACTTGCCCAAATCTTGGCCTTACACTTGCCTAGCACTTGGCTTAATCTTGGCCATTGGTTGACCACTTCTTGACCTATAAATACCCCTCTTGAGATGAATAGTTCTTCATCCACAAAAGCTTCCAAGTCTAAAAATCCTCTCCTCTCCCTTTGTAGCCTTTTCGTCCAAACACCTCCTCCCCTTGTGAAGGCCCTTGGCGAATACCCCTCTAGCCTAAGTAGTTTGGCCGAGCCCCCAGCCTAGCCAAAACCTACCCTCCCTTGGTAGAAAATTTGCCTTCTTGTATTGTTATAATGCCCAAAATACCCTAGCCCAAATCCCTTAGTACTTAGTAGAAGTTGTGAAGAACTTCTAAGGTTTCTTTGGAGCATACAACTTAGAGCAAAACCTTGCTCAGCGACTTTATCTAGGATATTATTGGGCTTACCGAGGTAACTAATCCTAACCCTCTTTTGAATTAGAGAATACTTACATGTTGTAGTATAAGAATAAGTATAAATACTTAGAAGAATATTGCAGTATAGAATTGAACTGCTATCACAAAGAAGGGTTTAAAGAAGAATAATTGAACTATCTTTATATAGGACTATTTTCACAAAGAGACTTATTTAGCTCACCGGTAGGAAGTCTTTGCCGACTTTCCGTAGAATTGTGAACCCTCTGCTTAGAATGACCTTGAGTAGTCTTTGATAGATGTCGTGACTATTATAGGTTGACTCTCCGCGACATATTCACTTGGCAGTGGTTTTACGAGAAGGTATGTGATTCTTCCTAAAGCATGATATTTTATAATATATATGTAGTACGGAGAGCGTACGTGTTAATCGAATAATAACTACGCAATGTCTTTGACTTAAGCCGAATAATACTTATCAGAATGCCTCACGGCTTAAGCTCAATAACACTTACGGAATGCCTCACCGCTTAAGCTTTGAATAATAAAGAATCGAAAACATTTCAAAAGAATATCAATCATTTTTAATGTAAGAGAACTAATTGGTTTTAAAGCGTGCTTAAGAGTTATACTAGCTTTATGGGAAGTTAAGTATAACCACTTAAGAGTGATAAAAGAAACAGTTGCCTATGTGTTTATAATGCACTTATATTGAACTGTGAAAAGAATAATAAGATGGTTTGACAAGTAGACATGATATGATGCTATGTGTGTTAGTGTCTTGTAACGTTTGTATAGGAGAGTATTCTTGTTGTGCTTATGTTGTTTAAAAGATAAGCTGTTATGTTAGTGTACTATCACTCACCTCTTGACATATTACCGGGGGTTAAGCTGCCCTCCGATGCGGGGTAGACTCAGGCGGTCTGGGACCATGATTCGAGAATACCTCATGCGGGTCCAAGGGACCTATGCGGAGCTACGGGAGTTCCAGGTTAGTGATGCGGGGTTACACCTCATGCGGTCTATGTGGCCATGCGGACTACGAGTCCAGGACGACGCCGAGGAGTAGCTACCTCGACGCGGGTTACGTACCTACGCGGGCCTATGGAGTGGCCTACGCGGACTACGAGTCCAGATTAGGCTTGCATGGTGATACTACGGGCAATTGGCCCGCCCGATCATTCGAAGCCTAGAAAAGACCTGTTACAGTTTACCTATTGTTGCTCTTGTTTCTGATGTGGCACTATGTGAATTTCCATTGGTTGTTTCATACATACTTGCAAAATTGATTTTAAAATAATATGTTTTCATTTAAGTATTTTACAGTTTCATATACTTAGTACCTGTTGTACTGACCTCCTTCGGGGGGCTGCGTTCATGCCGCAGGTAAGGGCAAGCAGGTGCTAGATCCACATTCTTAGGATCTCTACGTTGGTGCTCGGGAGCTCCATCCTTTCCGAGGCTCTACTTTTGGGTATGATCTCCTGTTGTAGATAGTTTTATCTGATCGAGGGTATGGCGGCCTGTCCGCCATAGTTGTATATTTCCTTAGAGGTCTGTAGTCATGTTGTACAATTTCGGATGTATCGCTAAAACCATGTTTATATATATATCTTAAAGGCGACGCTTTCTCACATAAAGCGTGTCTTATTTTATAAACTGTTTCATGCCTTGTTTTATATTTCCGATTACTCGATGTATGACTACTTGGGTGCCCAGTAAGGCACTACCACGGCCCAGAATGGGTCGTGACAAAAGTGGTATCGAGCGCTTAATCCTCGGAAAGTGTCTGCACCGTATCTAGTAGTTCTTGATTATCGGTGTGTTGTGCACCACACCAATAATCGTGAGGCTATAAGATATTTAGGATTGGTTTCCATTCTTCTCACTCGAGATCGTGCTTTAGAGGTGTTAAAGTTGACCTCTAACGTATTCCTTTTAGATGCTGATTATGCCTCACGTAAGGCAACCCGGCCCAGAAGGGCAAAGCGGCGAGCCGCTATCGAACCGAGAGTTACGAGGGCTCGGGCCCAGTCTCTACCAGAGACGGCGAGTTCTACGACGCCGCCAGCCCCAGCAGAGACCACAATACCCACACCTCCTGTCCCACAGCCTGGGGCGGAGGTGTTAGGGCTGAGAGATGGCCCGACTATTGGCTAGAGTTGTGGCTGATACGAGATAGGCTGAATCACGGCGATTCCATTCGGCTCGGCTCGGCCGCACCGTGGTGCACCCGAGGGCAGATAGTTTGAGGCTACGAGATTTCTTGAGTTGTAGCCCGCCAGAGTTTTACGGGTCGAGGTCGGAGGATGATCCGCAGGAGTTCATCCGTCAGCTACAGAGGATCATGCGAGTTATCAAGGCCTCAAAGACAGAGTCTGTGACCTTCGGTTCGCATCGGCTGCGTGATACCGCAGTCGATTGGTTTGATTCATGGGAGTTATCCCGGGGAGAGCACGCGTCCCCAGCTACTTGGGATGAGTTCTCAGAGGCTTTCCTCACTCACTTCTTGCCTCCACAGATGAGGAGGGCGGTGATAGATTTTCATCCGGCGAGGCAGAGGACGCCTTGTCAGGGAGTACAATGTCGAGTTTGATTCATTGGCTCGATATGTCCCAGCGTTGGTAGCAGTTATGGAGGATAGGGTGCACCGCTACGTCACCGGGCTAGATGACTATATGGCCGAGTCGTGTGCGGGTGTTTCTCTTCAGCCGGGTATGGACATTACCCGCATGCAGGCTCATGCTCTGGGATGTGAGGCGTAGAGACGCGGGTTGTGACAGCGAGAAGTTAAGACCAGGACGGCAGGGTCTTTTGGTGGCTATCGTGGGCGGCGGCCTCAACAGCAGTCTAGATTTGCACCACGGCTACCAGAGCACTCGCACGCCCTCGGCCACGGCCCAGATATTCGAGGCGCACTGTGGCCTCAGGACTTGGACGCCCAGCAGCGAGAGGTACGGCCGACGGGACCACCCGCCGGTGTGGCGACGCGCATCCCACTTCGAGTTGTGGTGCTACGAGCTTGTTTGATTGTAGGGCGAGTCTTATCTGCGGTGTCCGAACAAGGCGATCGCGATGGTAGGTCAGCTACAGGTTCTTTCACGGTCTTCTTCATCCCGAAGCGATTACTCGCCTCAGAGGGCAAGGTACTCATGGACGGCCAGTCGCGGCGCAGGTCGTGGCGCTGGTCGATTCTAGCGGTCCTCAGAACCGCATTTATGCTTTGTCCGAAAGCGGGATCGTGAGGCCTCACCCGATGTCGCCACGGTACCTTATCGGTTCGGTTTGATGTTTATGCCTTGATAGATCCGGGTTCTACTCTGTCCTATATATCTCCCCTTGTTGCTAGTAGGATAGGGATAGAGCCTGAGTCCATAGACCCTTTCGAGGTAGCTACGCCAGTGGGTGATTCAGTGGTAGCTCGGCGGGTATATAGAGCTTGTCCTGTGACCATTTACAGTCGTCGGACCCTAGCCGACTTGATAGAGTTAGAGATGATTGACTTCGACGTGATCATGGGGATGGATTGGCTAGCTTCTTGCTACGCCAATGTAGACTGCAGAGAGAGAGTAGTACGGTTCCAGTTTCCTGAGGAGCCGGTTGTTGAGTGGGAGGGGAGCACGGTATCGCCGAGGGGTAGGTTTATTTCCTACCTCAAGGCTAGGAAGATGGTGCAGAAGGGGTATATCTACCATCTCGTTCGGGTGTTTGATACTGAAGCTGCGGTACCAGATTTTCCATCAGTTCCAGTGGTCAGAGAGTTCCCAGACGTGTTTCCAGACGACCTCCCGGGTATCCCTCCTGAGAGGGAGATTGAGTTTTGTATTGACATATTGCCAGACACTCGGCCTATTTCCATTCCGCCATACAGAATGGCACCTGCCGAGTTGAGAGAGTTGAAGGATCAGCTTAGAGATTTGCTGGAGAAGGGCTTCATCAGGCCTAGTGTTTCTCCCTGGGGAGCGCCGGTATTGTTCGTGAAGAAGAAGGACGGGACGCTGCGCATGTGTGTTGATTACAGGCAGCTGAACAAGGTGACCATTAAGAACAGATACCCCCTTCCCAGGATTGATGATTTGTTCGACCAGTTGCAGGGTGCGAGATGTTTCTCCAAGATTGATCTGCGATCGGGCTATCATCAGGTGCGAGTCAGAGAGGTGGATGTCCCAGGATCGCATTCGGACGTATGGGCATTATGATTTCGTGGTCATGTCTTTTGGGTTGACCAATGCTCGCGGTATTCATGGATTTGATGAACCGAGTGTTCAAACCATTTTTGGACACGTTTGTGATAGTGTTCATTGATGATATCTTGGTTTATTCGCGCTCGGGCGAGGAGCACGCGAGCATTTGAGGCTTGTCTTGTGATTCTCAGGACCAGCTGATTTACGCCAAGTTTTCCAAATGTGAGTTTTGGTTGACTTGATGGCGTTTCTTGGGCATATTGTCGGGTGATGGCATTCAGTGGATACGGCCAAGATCGAGCGATCGGGACTTGGCCTGACCTACTCCGAGAGGTTCGCGATTTAGGCCTTGCAGGATATTATCGACGGTTCGTGGAGAAGTTTGCTTATCTACGCACCATTGCTCAGGCCGACTCGAGGCAGCCAAGTTTGATGGTGATGCTTGTGAGCGGGGTTTCGATTCTTGAAAGAGGCCGACCGCCCGTTCTTACTCTTCCGGAGGTCGGATGGTTATGTCGTGTATTGTGACGCGTCGGGCATCGGGTTGGGATGTGTGTTGATGCAGCATGGCGTGGTTATAGCATATGCATCCCGGTGAAGAAACACGAGAGGAACTACCCACCCATGATTTGGAGTTGGCGGTGTGATTCACGCTTTGAAGATCCGGAGGCACTATTTGTATGGGGTTCACGTGGATATTTTTACTGCACCACAAGAGCCTCGGTATATCTTCACGGAGGAGCCGAACTTACGGCGAGACGGTGGTTAGAGTTGCTTAAGGATTACGATGTTGATATCTGCACCACGGGAAGGCCATGTTGTGGCGTATGCCTTAGTCGTAGGTCGATGGGAGCCTATCGGATGTGCAGCTAGAGAGGAGGACATGGTTCGTGATTTGCATCGCTTAGCGAGCCTTGGTGTCCGTTTGATTGATTCCGATAGCGATGGGGTTAGAGTTCGTGAGGTTGAGTCTTCCATCGTCGAGAGGTGAAGAGGCAAGATTCGAGGATCCAGATTTTGACACGTTATCGTGATCTGACTCTT
This sequence comes from Przewalskia tangutica, assembly GCA_029844215.1. Lineage (NCBI taxonomy): Eukaryota > Viridiplantae > Streptophyta > Magnoliopsida > Solanales > Solanaceae > Przewalskia > Przewalskia tangutica. The sequence goes on along the minus strand of CM056720.1, from coordinate 87,144,702 downwards.
CGTGAGGCAAGGGTCCTTTGAGTAGCACGATGGGGTGCTAAGGTTTGAGGCGAGTTGTGTGTTCGGATGTTTGAGGACTTGGCAGAGTTCTTGGGGAAGCACACAGCGCGCGTTACTCTATCCATCCGGGGTCGACCAAGATGTACCACGACCTTAGATCTGTGTATTGGTGGGATGGCTTGAAGAGGGACGTTGCAGAGTTCGTAGCTCAGTGCCCGTGTTGTCGCCAGTGAAGGTAGAGCACGGAGGCACGGTGGTTTGTTCTGACGATTGAGATCCCGACATGGAAGTGGTAGGTAATCAACATGGACTTCATCACAGGATTACCTCGCACTCATGGGAGACATGATTCTATATGGGTTATCGTCGACGGTGACGCGAAATCAGCCCACTTTCTTCCGTCGGGGCGACTTTTTGGTGAGGATTATGCGGACTTTACATCCGAGATCGTCGATCGCATGGAGTCCCTACTTCGATCATATCAGACAGGGGAGCCCAGTTTACGGCTAACTTCTGGAGGTCCTTCCAGAGGGGTTTAGGGACGCAGGTGAGCCTGAGTACTGCATTTCATCCACAGACAGACGGACAGGCAGAGCGCACTATCCGCACTTCGAGGATATGTCGCGAGCTTTGTGTTATTGACTTGATGGTAGTTGGGAGGATCATTTGCCTCTAGTTGAGTTCGCGTATAATAATAGCTACCACTCCAAGATTCGGATGGCGCCTTATGAGGCCTTGTATGGGAGGAAGTGCGAGATCGCCTATAGGTTGGTTCGATGTGGCGAGTGCGGCTAGTGGGACCAGATTTGGTGCGTGACGGTGGATAAGGTGAAGCTTATCCGAGCGGCTATCGACGGCTGAGTCGGCGAAGTCGTATGCAGATCATCGTCGTCGACATCCGAGTTCGCGATTGATGATTGGGTTTTCTGAAGGTGTCACCCATGAAGGTGTGATGAGATTCGAGGAAGAAACTTCGGCCAAGGTACATTGGGCGTTTGAGTTGTCGCGAGGTAGGAAATGTTGCCTATGAGTTGGATCTGCCGTCCGATCTGGAGGCAGTGCATCCGGTGTTTCACGATCTATCTTTGAGGAGATGTATCGGGGATCCATCTAGGGTACACCCGATTGACGATGTCCAGTGTGGGGTTATCGATGAGAGATTCCCATAGCGATAGTCGATCGTCGAGTTAGGCGTCTGCGGACGGGGCGTGGCCGTCAAAGTCTTGTGGCGAACGAGCTCGGGAGGAGATGACGTGGGAAGCGAGGAGGACATGAGGCGAAGTATCCTCACCTATTCCCCACCTCCGGGTAATTCACTTTCCTACTTGTAAATTTTCGTTATCGTTTTGCCTAAGTGTTGTTTTGTGGCGTGTGTGGCTTTTGCAAACTGTTTAAGTTATGAAGAACCTTATCGTTATCTGTCTTGGGAAGGAACATTCGGGACGAATGTTTCTAAGGAGGGGAGAATGTTATACCCCGTATTTCCAGAGTATGTACGTAAGGGAATACGTACAAAAAGTTTGGCCTTAAAGTTTAGGCCTTGGACGATTTTTTTTGGGCACAACTCACAAAACGAATAGTTTTCCGACGAAACGTTTCCACATCTTTCGTAGGGTAAATTCCGGCTATGCCATTTCTAATTTTTGCGGATTTTTCCGAGAGACGAAACATTTTGGACCAACGGGAGGGCGACACTTGTCACCCTCCAATTGATGGACTTGAAATCGTCCATTTGGACGAATTGGACTTGGTGTTGCACGTTTTTTGTGCCTTGGCACAAGTCAAGGATTAGGTAGGATATTTTGTGTGCAAGTTGGCCAAGGACACTTGCCCAAATCTTGGCCTTACACTTGCCTAGCACTTGGCTTAATCTTGGCCATTGGTTGGCCACTTCTTGACCTATAAATACCCCTCTTGAGATGAAGAGTTCTTCATCCACAAAACCTTCCAAGTCTAAAAATCCTCTCCTCTCCCTTTGTAGCCTTTTCGTCCAAACACCTCCCCCTCTCCTTGTGAAGGCCCTTGGCCGAATACCCCCTAAGTAGTTTGGCGAGGCCCCTAGCCTAGCCAAACCTACCCCCCATTGGTAGAAAATTTGCCTTCTTGTATTGTTATAATGCCCAAAATACCCTAGCCAAAATCCCTTAGTACTTAGTAGAAGTTGTGAAGAACTTCTAAGGTTTCCTTGTAGCATACAACTTAGGAGCAAAACCTTGCTCAAAGCGACTTTATCTAGGATATTATTGGGCTTACCGAGGTAACTAATCCTAACCCTCTTTTGAATTAGAGAATACTTCTTTGTTGTAGTATAAGAATAAGTATAAATACTTAGAAGAATATTGCAGAATAGAATTGGTGTTATCACGGTAGAAGGGTTTAAAGAAGAATAATTGAACTATGCTTATATAGAATGCTTTCATGATAGACTTATATAGCTTACCGGGTAGGGAAGTCTGCCGACTTTCCGTAGAATTGTGAACCCTCTGCTTAGAATGACCTTGAGTAGTCTTTGATAGATGTACGTGACTATTATAGGTGACTCTCTGCGCGACATATTCAACTTGGCAGGTGGTTTTCGCTGAGAAGGTATGCGATTTTTCCTAAAGCATGATATTTTATAATATATATGTAGTACGGTAGACGTACATGTGTTACCTGAATAATAACTACGGCAATGTCTTTGACTTAAGCCTGAATAATACTTACGGCAATGCCTGGCTTAAGCTTTGAATAACACTTACGAATGCCTCACGGCTTAAGCTGAATAATAAAGAAGCGAAAACATTTCAAAGAATCTGAATCATTTTTAATGTAAGAGAACTAATTGGTTTTTAAAACAGAAGCTTAAGAGTTATACTAGCTTTATGGGAAGTTAAGTATAACCACTTAAGAGTGATAAAAGAAACAGGTTGCCTATGTGTTTATAACAGACTTATATTGAACTGTGAAAAGAATAATAAGATGGTTTGACAAGTAGACATGATATGATGCTATGTGTGTTAGTGTCTTGTAACGTTTGTATAGGAGAGTATTCTTGTTGTGCTTATGTTGTTTAAAAGATAAGCTGTTATGTTAGTGTACTATCACTCACCTCTTGACATATTACCGGGGGTTAAGCTGCCCTCCGATGCGGGGTAGACTCAGGCGGTCTGGGACCATGATTCGAGAATACCTCATGCGGGTCCAAGGGACCTATGCGGAGCTACGGGAGTTCCAGTTAGTGATGCGGGTTACACCTCATGCGATGCATGTGGCCATGCGGACTACGAGTCGGGGCGATGCCGAGGAGTAGCTACCCTCGATGCGGGGTTATGTACCCTATGCGGGCCTATGTGAGTGGCCTATGCGGACTACGAGAGTCCAGGATTAGGCTTGCATGGTGATACTACGGGCAATTGGCCCTGCTTCGATCATTCGCAGCCTAGAAAAGACCTGTTTACCTATTGTTGCTCTTGTTTATGATGTGGCACTATGCGATTCCTTGGTTGTTTCATACATACTTGCAAAACTGATTTTAAAATAATATGTTTTCATTTAAGTATTTTGATTTCATATACTTAGTACTGTTATCGACCTCGCTTGGGCTGCGTTCATGCCGCAGGTAAGGGCAAGCAGGTGCTAGATCCACATTCTTAGGATCTCTACGTTGGTGTCGGGAGCTCCATCCTTTCCGGAGGCTCTACTTTTGGGTATGATCTCCCTGTTGTAGATAGTTTTATGCGATCGAGGTATGGCGGGCCCTGTCCCGCCATAGTTGTATATTTCCTTAAGTGCAGTAGTCATGTTGTACAGTATCGGATGTAACTGCTAAAACCATGTTTATATATATATGCCGAAAGGCGACGTTTTCTCACATAAACTGTGTCTTATTTTATAAACTGTTTCATGTCTTGTTTTATATTTCCGCTGATTACTCTGATGTATGACTACTTGGGTGCCCCGGTAAGGCACCAGTCACGGGCCCCGGAATGGGTCGTGACACTCTCGTTCCCCGATCCGGAATAATCTTACTAATTCATGCCATGAAAGTTAACACTTCCATCTCACACTACCCATGGAATCATCCCACAATATATTTCACGCATACCAAGTACTTCGACAAAGACTAACTGTAAAATCTTTTACTCAAGACGGCCTTACATCTAAGGTCTCAACTATTACCATATTCTAAGGCTCACAATTTTCCCTGTCCCCAATCTTCCCTTTTCAACTAACCATGTTTTCTAATCACAATTAACACAATGCTATCTGAACATAACACTTAAAATATACATATCTTGTCACATATACTAATCTCTAGAGGGTTAAGGATATACCTGAAATCAAATAGGCGGTTTCATGACCGCTAGAATCGAACTTCCACCACGACTGCGCAGCTGCGTGTATGAACATCCCGCCAGCTATCGGGCGAAGAACCCGCAGCTGATCCCGAAGGCCGGGTCTCTACATCCGAGCTACCCCCGGTCGGACAATTTCTCACAAAATGGCCCTGCTGGCCGCATGTAAAACAAACCCTCTGAATACCATGACACTCCCGCACGGGTTTACCACACCGCCACCGAGTCGGGGTTGCTTCATCCGCCAGCACCCAACTCCCGAAAACTTGAACCCTTGGAGCCCGACCGCTCCCGAATACCTCGAAGCCTCAAGACGTAGAGGACCACTGCATCGGGCGGAGGCATATAACTAGTTCGCTCTTGGTCCGCCTCGAAAGTCACCAAAGGACCTGCTGTCCCGGCGCCTTCTTCTGGTATCGTCAATCCGTCGGCCTCTCCGCTCACACCCGAGTGCATACGCCTGTATGCGGGCAATGTCCATGCCCGGCTGAAGATCTACACCCGAGCAAGACTCTGCTAAGTAGTCATCAAGCCCTGTGACGTAGCGATGCACTCTGTCCTCCATATCTGCTACTAACGCGGGGACATACCGAGCCAACGAGTCGAACTCCACGTTGTACTCCGAACCGCACGCCTCTGCCTCAAAGATCGTAAATATGTCGGCCCGTGCTCTCCTCATCTGTGGAGGCAAGAAATGGCTGAGAAATGCCTCCGAGAACTCGTCCCAAATAGCTGGAGGTGCGTGCTCACCCCGGGACAGCTCCCATAAATCAAACCAGTCGACTGCAGTATCACGTAGCCGATGCGAACCTAGGACCACTGACTCGGTCTCCGAAGCCTTGATCACTCTACGATCCGTCAGAATCGTTGGATGAACTCCTGCGGATCATCCTCAGGCCTCGACCCGTAGATCTCTGGCGGGCTACAACTCAGAAAGTCCCGTAGCCTCAAACTATCCGATCTCGGGTGAACCACGGGTGCTACTGGAACTGTTGCATCCAAATTTATCTTATGTCCGCCACGATCCTCGCTAGTAATCGGTCATCTCCTCAGAACCCATATCCTCTGCTCGGTGTGGGGTGGAGGCTCAGTGTACCGTGGTCTCGTGAGCCACCGCTGCGGCTCTAAACTCTGCTTTGGGGCGGCGCCGCAAAACTTCGCCGTCTCAAGCACTATCTCGTAATGACGGGCTGCGCCCTCGCACTCCTGTGTCCTACTAGTAGCTCCTCGGCGCCTTGCCCTCGGGCGGGTTGCCTTGCGTGGAGGCATAATCGGTAAAACGAAATAAGGCGGAGGGTCCAACTTATAACATGCCTCTAAGGCACGATCTCAGAATGAGAAGAATGGAACCAATCCTAAATATCCTATAGCCTCCTGATTATTGGTGTGGTGCACAACACACCGATAATCAAGACTCTACTAGATACGGTCTGTAGACACTTTCCGAGGATTAACTGCTCTGATACCACTTTTGTCACGACCCGATCCCGGGCCCGTGACTGGTGCCTTACCCGGGCACCCAAGTAGACATACATCAGAGTAACCAGCGGAATATAAAAACAAGACAAGAAACAATATGAAATGAGAAACAGTTTAACCAAGAAAAGATTGCCTTTCGGCATGTATATATATATATATCAAGAGTGAACAGTTACATCCCAACTATACCACAGTACTACAGACCTCTAAGAGTTTTATAACAACAACAATGAAGGGACAGGGCCCCGCCATACCCCTGAATGTACAAGTACCTGCAGTGATAGGGGACTATACAAAAAGATATGCCTCCGGAGAAACGGAGCTTCTCAAACGCTGAACTGCGATCCTATGAACGAGGATCAACAACGGGTGTACCTCTACCTGCGGCATGAACGCAGCCTCCCGAAGGAGGTCAGTACAACAGGTACCAAGTATGTGAAACTGAAAATACTGTAATGAAATCACATTTCATCATTTTATAAAATCATTTCGCAATAAGTAATTTATGTCAAGTAAGGACGATATCCTCAAAATAATCACTCACACATAACTATGGGTCTCACGCCCATAATATCAATCATGCCTGGAACCCATTCTCATCACGGCAAGAGCATGATGTAAAACAACACCGATATGTGAACCGAACACTAGACCACGCTGCATCATCAAACCGTCGGGCAAGTAGAGTAGCCAACTACCGATCCGAAGGCTAGTCATAAAACTTCACGGCAAGGTACTAAGCCAACTACAGATCCAAACCAGCCACGCAATCGGGTGAGGCAAGTATCTAAAGCTAGCGTCTAATAGCCTACCGTCTCACGAGATATGACCGTGGCAAGTATCTTAAGCTATCTACGAACCGCCGATACACGAAATGACCAGACAAGTATCTAAAGTGTGCTGTAACCACATGTACAAATCAAGCCCGTGATTGTTCGTCACCGCGGCAAGCTTCATGGATTAGCGGTCCATGGACTAATAACATAACCCGGGGATTTAACCCCTCACAATGACCGCATGCCCCGACATCTTACCTCGGTATAAGCATGGCCATGAAACCATCCTACTGGACGCATACCCGTGGGCCACCTATCGTGTCAGTATGTCCAAAGGAAATAACAAGATAATACTCAAAGTGGACACATACTCGTGGGCCACCCATCGTGTCAGTATGTCCAAAAGAAATAACCAGATAATACTCAAAGTGGACGCATACCCGTGGACCATCCAACGCGTCAGTTTGTTCAACAATCAATCAAATAGCCAGCCCTCCACCGAGAGACACGGTAGCATAAAATCAAACACTTGCACCACAACAAAGCTATCACCACAAGCATAGGCAAGTTTAAGGTACTTTTATTTTATGTCAACAATCCGGGTTTCAACCCCAAAATATTACATACTTTCAGAAAATCCTTACAAAACCTTTAAAATCAAGTACTCTATACTTTTTAAATCAAGTGTTTTATAGTTTTTAAGACAATATCAAGTATACTTTTAAAACCCCGTAAATTACTCTTTTTAAAACAAGTAACCCATACTTAAATCAAGTTACTTCTCCTTTTCCAAAATCAAGCCGTTTATAAGTAAAGTCTCTTATTTTAACTTCATAATATCGTTATAACTAACTTCCCATAAAGCTATTATAACACTTTATGTTTTAAATAAACCAAATTCTTTTCACACTCGTACGTCTACCGTACTATATAGTTTACAACAAATCATGCTCAAGAGTATAGGAAGAATCACATACCTCTTCGGCTTAATCCACAAGCCAAATCGAGTATGCCGCGCGTAGAAAATCCACCTATAATAACCACAATATATCTATCAACCTCTCGTTCTCTTCGTAGCATATTCTAAGTAAATAGTTCCTTATTCTACGGAAAATTGGGCAGCACTTCCCTACCCGTAAAACTACACAAGTCTACTGTAAATACAGCCCAATGTAAGTACAGTTCAATTCTCTTCTTTATACCATCCTTCTATAAATCTTATACTCATTTATATACTACTACAGTATGTAATCTCTAATTACAATAGAAGGACAAAGATATTTACCTCGATAAGCCCAAAATTATCCAAGATTATAAGTCGCTCCTAAGCAAGGTTTAGCTCCAAATCTTTGTGTTCCAATCCACCACAAATCACCCTTAGAAGCTCCTAACCAACTTCTATTCAATACTCAACTCAAACAAGTGAAGAACACTAAGGTTCCACACTTGCAAGCTCTCGGCCAATGGGGTACTTTGTGGCTAGGGGTGTGAAATATTTTCTAACTTTTGGCTAACAATCTTCCTAATACACTAAGGAAGAACACTTAAGAGTTTAAGAACTTTTGGACAAAGTTTGGTTAAGGGAGATGGGTGTGGGACGAGAACTACTACAAGAGGGGGAAGGATTTTGTGACTTGGAAATTGTTTTGTGGATGAAGAAGTCTTGCTATCAAGGGGGGTATTTATAGGCCAATCAATGGCCAAGATCAAAGCAAGTGTGAGGTCTAGATTTGGCCATGTGTGTGTGGGTCCCACTTATCTATCTACTACACAAAATATCTTCAAGACTTTGACCAAATGTTTATGGCCTTTTTCATGAAAAAAACGTGCCAAAACTTGTCCACAATTTCGTCCAACCTTGCCACCTAGGGGTGACACATGTCGCCCTCCTATTGGTCCAAAATATTTCATCTTCCGAAAATATCCGTAATGCCAAAAATCCGAAAATAAAGTGGGCCCCACAAACCGTAAATTCCTCCTGTGGGCCCCACGCGCCCAATTCCTGAAATATAAATCCAAAATTCTAAAATAATCCCAGAAGCCCGAATACCAAATCCGGGAATCCAATTCCCATTAACGAACCTTTTTCCTTCACAAAAGCCGGAAACTTTTCTGTCGAAAAATCACATCTTTCTTCCTTTCAAATTTTCGTGTCGTATTTTTATACGTACGTCCTCACATACATACCCTGGAAAGTATTTTCGTACGTACGTCCTCACATACATACCCTGGAACTACGGGGTGTAACAAATAATTAAGGCAATTCTCGGCTATAATCAATGCCAACAACAATGTCAATTTCCATTCAATTTCTTTTCAATCCAAGTTGTTATTCCAACATGTTGTATATATTATAACAACTATAAATCTTTTATTCTTTAACAAACGACGATTGTAACTATCGACCAAATTGATTTACAATCTTAACGACTAACATGCCATTTTCGGTTTAAATATCCTAACAAGGTCCAAATCTTTCCAATCTTCATCCTAAATATCACATGCTCTTTTATCAATTATTACAACATGTAATTTCTAATTATATTAAGAAGATGAAGATTATTACCTCGATAATCCCAAATCTAATCCAAGATTCAAAGTCGATCCTTAGCAACTTAAGCTCCTCTTCTTGACGTTCCAATCCACTTCAAGCAACCCTTAGAAGCTTATGAAGAATTCCTCTTCAAGTTCCAACTTCAACTATGAAAACCCCTTAGGTTTTCATATTGCGACTAACGTAAAAACGTAGTTTTTCCGTGATTTTTGTGTTGAGATGTCCTTAGAATACCTTTAAGGACCTTGGGTTTTAGTAATGGGATTTATCAACAATTTTTGAAGAATTTTTCTCTCTCAAAGAGAGCCATTGCCGAGAGCACCATAGTGCACAAGAAAATGTTCTTGATTTTTCTAAGTGTTGGATTTTGCCTTGCACTAGTATAGATATATACTACAACCAATGGTCTAGATCAACACAAATGGATGGCTAAGATTGGTCAATAATATCAAGCCAATGTTGACTACTTGACTTAGTCAATTTTTTTCTTCATCCAACATAAGCGTGTGGAGGGTGACACGTGTCGCCCTTCCATTGGTCTAAAATATTCCATTTCCCGAAATTTCCATAATTGGTCAAAATATCGAAAACTCCGTGGGCCCCACAAAACGTAAAATTTCTCGAGTGGGCCCCACGTGACCAAATTCGAAAATAAAATTCCATAATTCTGATAAATTCCATAAGTCTCGAATAACGAATTTGAGGACCCAATTCTCATTAACAAACACTTTTCCTTCCCGAGGTTCGGAATATTTTCCTTAAGAATACAAATTCTTCTTTCGTCCAAAAATTTTAAAGTCCCGCTTCCTTGCGTACATTCTCTTAAACATGTCCTGGAATTACGGTGTTATACCCCGTATTTCCAGAGTATGTACGTGAGGGCGTACGTATATAATTTAAGCCTTAAAGTTAGGCTAAGTTCGAAATTTGGGCACAAGTGCCGATAGGAGTCGTTTTTCGACGAAACGTTTTACTAAACTTGCGAAAGGAAAAATACGGCTATGTCATTTTTAATTTTTGCGGATTTTTCCGAGAGACGAAACATTTTGGACCAACGGGAGGGTGACAAGTGTCACCCTCACATTGGACGTAAGGGTTGGGCGGTAATGGACGATTTGGACACTTTAGTTGGTAGGATATTTTGTGCAAGTTGGTGTGGTAGATGGATAAGGTGCACATGGCTTAATCCTAGCCCTACACTTGCCTAACACTTGGAAGAATCTTGGCCATTGGTTGGCCATTTCTTGACCTATAAATACCCCCCCTTTGTTGATGAAATTCTTCATCCAAAAATCATTTCTAAGTGTTAAAAATCCCTCCCCCTTTGAGAGATGAGTTCGTCCAACTCCTCCCCCCTCTTTTGAGAGTCTTGGCCGAGGGCCTCCCCCCCTCCCCCTTTGTGGTGCCCTAGCCGAGGGGTACCCCTAGCCTAGTTGTTTCGTATAATACCCCTTTTGTGGTATAGAAATACTCTCAGTATTGTTATAATGCCCAAATACATTAGCCCTATACCTTGTAGTACTTTCCAAAGTTACCTCTATACGTAGAGTCCTAAATACTATTATACTTTCCTCGATCCACAAAACGAAACTCAAGGAAAACCTTCATAGGCGGTTGAAGTGTTAAGTAGAAGTTGCATAGAACTTCTAAGGGTTGTTGGAGCGGGTTGGAGCGCACGAGTAGAGCTTAACTTTGCTCGTGGCGACATTAAACTTGGATAATTTTGGGCTCATCGAGGTAAATACTCATCGCCCTTCTTTTGTAATTGGAAATTACATACTGTAGTAGTATAGAAATGATTATTAGATTCATAGAAGAGAATTGAACTGTAATAGAAGGATATTACAGAATAGACTTGAACTGAAATCACATCAGAAGAATATATAAGTAGAAGATTTAAACTGTATGTACATAGGACTGTATTTACAGTAGACTGATAACCTTTATTGGTTGAATGTTCTGCAAGTAGCATGTGCTACTTAGAAGGTGGACAAGGCTAGCCGGGTTATAGCTGTGGAGCGTTTTGCTTATAGTCGATAATCGTCGCGAGGTATGTGATTCTTCCTATACTCTTGAGCATGAAGTATTTTAAAAGAATACATATAGTACGGTAGACGTACGTGTGGCAATGTCTTTTGACTTAAGCCTGAATAATATGTATATATTATATGGTAGATGTACGTGTGCTAACTGAATATAGTTGTACGACAATGTCTTTTGACTTAAGACTGAATAATAAGAACCTTGAAATATTTTAAAAGGAATATAGATATAGTACGGTAGACGTACGTGTGTTAACTGAATGTAGTGTTACGGCAATGTCTTTTGACTTAAGCCTGAATAAGAAAAATCTTGAAGTATTTCAAAAGAAATAAGAAACCTTTTTGAAAGAAGAGTAATACTTGGTTTTGAAAACATAAGAGTTATACTAGCTTTATGGGAAGTTAGGTATAACGTCGTAAGAGAGATAAAAAGAATGGTTTACTGATTCTTAAAAGATAAGAGACTTGACTTAATTGTATTGATACGAAGTTTGTTAACAATGTGAAACCTCATTCGTGAGTAATGGGTACTTGGTTTTAAAAGGAATAAATGTTTTACTGATTCCGGAAATCGGAATGAGTATCGACAGACCACGGCAGCGCTAATAAAGGAAAATAATGAAGTATTATTAAAACCAGTAGAGACCTCCACCTGCATAGAAGCTAAGATGAGACAAAATGATATTACATTTCCTAGATCATGGCTGCTTTAATAAAGGGTTATAAACATGAATAAACTGCTCACACCTATGGCATATGTTATTCAATTGTTTTAAAAGAGATTAAAACATTGAACTATGAAACTTTTCTAAAGTAAAGAGACTTGAGTAATTGAAATTAGGCAAACTGGAACTCTAGGGAAAAGAAAGGCATTGTTTTGTTTTAAATTGGTTTTAAACAAAAAGTGTTATAACAGCTTTATGGAAAGTTAGTTATAACCGACTTTATGAAAACAAAAGAAGGGTTTCATCATTGGTTTTAATGTGGTAACTTGACTTTAAAAAGAGAAGTGTTTTGGTTTACTCAAAAGATGTAAGTCACTCTATTTTTTTATATACTACGGGTATCGGGTGACTTTTTGGATCTCTTAAAAGGAATTTAACGTACGTAGTACTTTAGGGTTAAAACCCGGACCTTGTCATAAAAAGAAAGTACTTTAAGTTGTGTGTAACTTGCCTATGTTTGCGTGTGATAGACCTGATGTGCAAGTACTGTATTTTACTCGACTATCGGTTCATGGGATGAACCGGGAATGTATTTTACTCGACTACCGGTTCACGGGATGAACCGGGAATGTATTTCACTCGACTACCGGTTCATGGGATGAACCGAGAATGTATTTCACTCGACTACCGCGTTCATGGGATGAACCGGGAATGTATTTCACTCGACTACCGCGTCTACGAGATGGACCGGGAATGTATTCCATCCGACTACCGAGTTCATGAGATGAACCGGGAATGTATTCCACACGTTTCTATACTGGGTCCATGAGATGGGCCGAGACATGTTATACGTATCACATGATTTGTACCTAGATCGCCAGCTGAGGAAGGAGTTCCACTGGCATGAGGATGACTGGGGCGTGAGACCGACTTGACATGATCGCTTTTATGTTATGAATCGTAGTTTGGTTATCAAACATGTCTCGCTTTATATAGATCGTTATGATTTCATTTACTGATATTTTACGCTTTCACATACTTGGTACTGTTATCGACCTCTCGGGGCCGCGTTCACGCCGCAGTGAGGTACATCGATCGCCGATCCCCGCCATAGGATCACATTTCAGCGTCTTGAAAGCTCCGTTCCTTCGAGGCTTATCTTTGGTATGTTACCCGAGTGCGTAGGTTCTCAGACGTTCAGGTTATGGCGGGCCCCGCCCCGTCATAGTTGTTGTAAGAATCTTAGAGTGCACTTGCACAGGCGAGTTTGTAAGAAAGGATAACTGTTCGGGTATTTATGTATATATACTGAAGGCAACTGTTTTGGTTGGCCTGTTTATTTATCATGTCTTTTGATTTATGTTCATGTTTTTATTTCCGCTGATTTTCTCTGATGTTGTATCACTAGGGTGCCCGGGGTAAGGCACCAGTCACGGGCCCGGGATCGGGTCGTGACAAAAGTGGTATCAGAGCAGTTAATCCTCGGAAAGTGTCTACAGACCGTGTCTATTAGAGTCTTGATTATCGGTGTGTTGTGCACCACATCTATAATCAGGAGGCTATAGGACATTTAGGATTGGTTTCTATTCTTCTCATTCTGAGATCGTGCCTTAGAGCTGTGTGATAAGTTGGACCCCTCTGACGTATTCCTTTCCTTTACCAGTTATGCCTCCGCGTAAGGCAACCCAGGCCCAGATGGGCAAGGCGATCGAAGCGTAGTGAGATATGAGAGAGTACGAGCGCAGCGGCCAAGACTGAGACGATGCTTCCGACGGCGAGTTTCGCGACGCCGCCAACACCAGCAGAGTTTAGAGCCGCAGCAGTGGCTGCTGAGACTACAATACCTGAGCCTCCAGTCCCACAACCTGGAGTGGATGAGATGGGGTACAAGGAGATGGCGATCGGCGGTCGTGGCAGATATGAGGATAGCCTGGATGTAGCGATTCAGCCGGTAGCACCGTAGTTCACCCCGGCGAGCGATTTGAGACTACGGGATTTTCTGAGATGTAACCCGCCAGAGTTTTATGGGTCGAGGCCTGCGGATGATCCGCAGGAGTTCATCCGGTATTCTGGTAGTCGAGAGTGATCAAGGCATCGGAGACCGAGTCGCTGGTCCTAGGTTCGCATCGGCCGCGTGATACCGCAATGATCGGTTTGATTCATGGAGCTGTCGGGAGAGAATGCACTTCCACTATATGGGACGAGTTCTCAAAGGCATTTCTTGCACACTTCTTGCCTCCACAGATGAGAGGGCTCGGCATGCATTTTTGACGTTGAGCGGGGCGGGCGGACGGTTAGAGAGTACAATGTGGAGTTTGACTCATTAGCTCGGTATGTCCCATTGTATGGCGATATGGAGGATAGAGTACACCGCTACGCCACCGGGCTAGATGATTACTTGGCGAGGCTTATGCGGGTGTAGCTCTTCACCGCATGGACATTGCTCGCGCAAGCTCATGCACTAGGATGTGAGGCACGGAGAGGTCGCGGAATGGCCGAGATCGGCGAGAAGAGGGCCGGACAAAGAGGTCCTTTGGTAACTTTCGAGGCGGACCGCCTCGAAGAGCTAGTTATGTACCTCCGCCAAGATGCAGTGGTCCTCCGCGATCTTCGGGGCGCTCGGTATTCGAGCTGGTCGAGCTCGTGGCTTAGTTCACGGTATACGTGAGTTCTAGCCGAGATTCATGTCCTCGCCAGTGTACGATGTGCGTACGCCATCCCGGGAATGTCGTCTTTTATCGGTGCTTGTTTCACCGCGCCGTCGAGGCCATGTGACGAGAGGCGTGCTTATAGGAGGGCAACGCAGCGAGCGCGACCTCACGGATCGATGGCGGTGTTCATCGCGCCTACGATTATGCCTGCAGGCGTGCCTATGATTAGAGTGGAGCGGTAGATTCAGGTATATCCTTAACCCTCTAGAGTTTTGCATGCTTGATATGATGATCTGTTGTTGTGTACTTTGTACAAAATTTTGCAAGTGATCTTTGTCAGAATGTATAAGTATACGTGGAGTGATGGTGGGAAAATTCCTTGGGTAGTGTAAAATGGAAGTGGTAGCTTTCATGACCTGTATAGGTAAGATTGTTCCGGATCGGGAAACAAGAGCTTGATGCGTTAAGTGGGTCGGGTTGGGGCCATGTTGCGGGCCAACCCGCGGCCTATTTCGAGTGGGGTGGGCTCAGGTGGTCCCGCCAGGTGGTAGGGTCACGAGGGTGCTAGGCTCAAGTTTAGCTGACCATCGTATGAGTTCGTGGATATGTTCGACCAGAAGCGGATCGTGAAGGCCGGGAATGGCCTTAAGGGAAATTGAGGCTAGTATGATGACCAAGTTGGAGGTAGTGACTCCAAAGTTTTGGAAACTGAAGCGATGACTGAAGTGTGGTACGTATACTAGAAGAGTTCAAGTGTTCGAGAAGGGCACGACAAGTAAAGAAGGAAGAGAACGTGTGTTATGTTTGTGGCCATGTGTGGCATTGGAAACTTGTTTAAGTTAAGAATAACTTCTTCGTTATCCGTCTTGAGAAGGAACATTCGGGACGAATGTTTCTAAGGAGGGGAGAATGTTATACCCCGTATTTCCAGAGTATGTACGTGAGGGCGTACGTATATAATTTAAGCCTTAAAGTTAGGCTAAGTTCGAAATTTGGGCACAAGTGCCGGTAGGAGTCGTTTTTCGACGAAACGTTTTACTAAACTTGCGAAAGGAAAAATACGGCTATGTCATTTTTAATTTTTGCGGATTTTTCCGAGAGACGAAACATTTTGGACCAACGGGAGGGTGACAAGTGTCACCCTCACATTGGACGTAAGGGTTGGGCGGTAATGGACGATTTGGACACTTTAGTTGGTAGGATATTTTGTGCAAGTTGGTGTGGTAGATGGATAAGGTGCACATGGCTTAATCCTAGCCCTACACTTGCCTAACACTTGGAAGAATCTTGGCCATTGGTTGGCCATTTCTTGACCTATAAATACCCCCCCTTTGTTGATGAAATTCTTCATGCAGAATCATTTCTAAGTGTTAAAAATCCTCCCTTTGAGAGATGAGTTCGTCCAACTCCTCCCCTCTTTTGAGAGTCTTGCCGAGGCCTCCCCTCCCCTTTGTGGTGCCACTAGCCAGGGTACCCCTAGCCTAGGTGTTTTCGTATAATACCCCCTTTTGTGGTATAGAAATACTCTCCAAGTATTGTTATAATGCCCAAATACTTTAGCCCTATACCTTGTAGTACTTTCCAAAGTTACCTCTATACGTAGAGTCCGGAAATACTATTATACTTTCCCTCAGTCACAAAAACAAAACCCTAAGGGAAACCTTCATAGTCGGTTGAAGTGTTAAGTAGAAGTTGCATAGAACTTCTAAGGGTTGTTTGGAGCGGGTTGAGCGCATTTGAGTACGAGCTTAACGCTGCTCGTGAGCGACATTAAACTTGGATAATTTTGGGCTCATCGAGGTAAATACTATCATCCTTCTTTGTAATTGGAAATTACATCGTACCGTAGTATAGAAATGATTATTAGATTCATAGAAGAGAATTGAACTGTAATAGAAGAATATTACAGAATAGACTTGAACTGAAATCACATCAGAAGAATATATAAGTAGAAGATTTAAACTGTATGTACATAGATGTATTCTGATGATCGATAACCTGTATTGGTTGAATGTTCTGCAAGTAGCATGTGCTACTTAGAAGGTGGACAAGGCTAGCCGGGTTATAGCCGTGGAGCGTTTTGCTTATAGTCGATAATCGTCGCGAGGTATGTGATTCTTCCTATACTCTTGAGCATGAAGTATTTTAAAAGAATACATATAGTACGGTAGACGTACGTGTGACAATGTCTTTTGACTTAAGCCTGAATAATATGTATATATTATATGGTAGATGTACGTCTGCTAACTGAATATAGTTGTACGGCAATGTCTTTTGACTTAAGCCTGAATAATAAGAACCTTGAAATATTTTAAAAGGAATATAGATATAGTACGGTAGACGTACGTGTGTTAACTGAATGTAGTGTTACGGCAATGTCTTTTGACTTAAGCCTGAATAAGAAGAATCTTGAAGTATTTCAAAAGAAATAAGAAACCTTTTTGAAAGAAGAGTAATACTTGGTTTTGAAAACATAAGAGTTATACTAGCTTTATGGGAAGTTAGGTATAACGTCGTAAGAGAGATAAAAAGAATGGTTTACTGATTCTTAAAAGATAAGAGACTTGACTTAATTGTATTGATACGAAGTTTGTTAACAATGTGAAACCTCATTCGTGAGTAATGGGTACTTGGTTTTAAAAGGAATAAATGTTTTACTGATTCCGGAAATCAGAATGAGTATCGACAGACCACGGCAACGTTAATAAAGGAAAATAATGAAGTATTATTAAAACCAGTAGAAACCTCCATCTGCATAGAAGCTAAGATGAGACAAAATGATATTACATTTCCTAGATCATGGCTGCTTTAATAAAGGGTTATAAACAAGAATAAACTGCTCACACCTATGACATATGTTATTCAATTGTTTTAAAAGAGATTAAAACATTGAACTATGAAACTTTTCTAAAGTAAAGAGACTTGAGTAATTGAAATTAGGCAAACTGGAACTCTAGGGAAAAGAAAGGCATTGTTTTGTCTTAAATTGGTTTTAAACATAAAGTGTTATAACAGCTTTATGGGAAGTTAGTTATAACCGACTTTATGAAAACAAAAGAAGGGTTTCATCATTGGTTTTAATGAGGTAACTTGACTTTAAAAAGAGAAGTGTTTTGGTTTACTCAAAAGTTGTAAGTCACTCTATTTTTTTATATACTACGGGTATCGGGTGACTTTTTGGATCTCTTAAAAGGAATTTAACGTACGTAGTACTTTAGGGTTAAAACCCGGACCTTGTCATAAAAAGAAAGTACTTTAAGTTGTGTGTAACTTGCCTATGTTTGCGTGTGACAGACCTGATGTGCAAGTACTGTATTTTACTCGACTACCGGTTCATGGGATGAACCGGGAATGTATTTTATTGACTACGGTTCATGGGATGAACCGAATGTATTTCACTCGACTACGGTTCATGGGATGAACCGAATGTATTTCACTCGACTACCGCGTTCACGGGATGAACCGAATGTATTTCACTCGACTACCGCGTCCACGGGATGGACCGGGAATGTATTCCATCCAACGACCGAGTTCATGAGATGAACCGGGAATGTATTCCACACGTTTCTATACTGGGTCCATGAGATGGGCCGAGACATGTTATACGTATCACATGATTTGTACCTAGACTGCCGGCAGTGAGGAAGGAGTTCCACGGGCATGAGGGATGACTTGGGGGCGTGAGACCCTGACTTGACATGACTGCTTTTATGTTATGAACTGTAGTTTGGTTATCAAACATGTCTCCTGCTTTATATAGACTGTTATGATTTCATTTATGATATTTACGATTTCACATACTGTACTGTTATCGACCTCTTCCGGGTTGCGTTCATCTGCCGCAGTAGAGGTACATCGATCGCCGATCCCCGCCAGGATCACATTTCAAATGTCTTGAAAGCTCCGTTCCTTCGGAGGCTTATCTTTGGTATGTTACCCTGAGTCTGTAGGTTCTTGTACGTTCAGGGGTATGGCGGGGCCCTGTCCCGTCATAGTTGTTGTAAAAATCTTAGAGGTCTGTAGCACTGTTGTGGGCAGAGTTTGTAAGAAAGGATAACTGTTCGGGTATTTATGTATATATACTGAAGGCAACTGTTTTGGTTGGCCTGTTTATTTATCATGTCTTTCGATTTATGTTCATGTTTTTATTTCCGCTGATTTTCTCTGATGTTGTACCACTAGGGTGCCCGGGGTAAGGCACCAGTCACGGGCTCGGGATCGGGTCGTGACATACGGGGCGTAACATTCTCCCCCCCTTAGAAACATTCATCCCTGAATGTTCTCTCGGAGTTCAATCTAACTAGATAGCGGCATACTACCCTTTTAACTACTCCCAACTTAAACAAATATGCCACACACTGCCACATAATAACACTTATGCAAATTCGTCAATTAAAACTGACAAGTAAAGGAAATGAATTACCTGGAGGTGTAGGGAATAAGTGAGGATACTTCTTCATCATGTCCTCCTCCGCTCCCCAAGTCATCTCCTCTCTATTATCACTCCGCCACAAGACTATGACGGAAGCCACCTCCTTAGTCCGTAGTCGCCTGACCTGGCGATCAAGTATCGCTGTAGGACCCTCCTCATACGATAACCCTTCTATCTCCTGGACATCACTAACCGGGAAAACTCTGGATGGATCTTCGACACTCTTCCGTAACATTGAAACATGGAAGACCGAATGTACTGCCCCCAAACCGGACGGCAAATCTAGCTCATAGGCAACCTTGCCTAATCTACGGACAATCTGATAAGGCCCAATATACCTTGGGCTAAGTTTTCCTTTCTTTCCAAGCCTCATCACACCTCTCATGGGTGATACCTTCAAGAAGACCCAATTGTCAATCTGAAACTCTAAGTGTCGACGTCGATTACTTGCATAAGATTTTTGTCTACTCTGAGCTGCTAATAACCTTTCCTGGATAAGTTTTACCCTATCCACAACCTGCTGAATCAAGTCCGGCCAACTAAATAAACCTCGCCAATCATCGAATCAACCAATCGATGACCTACACTTCCTTCCATATAAGGCCTCATACGGGGCCATCTGAATACTGGAGTGGTAGCTGGTATTATATGCAAACTCAACAAGAGGCAAAATATCCTCCCAGCTACCCATGAAATCAATAATACAGGCCCGCAACATATCCTCAAGTATCTGGAGAGTACGCACTGGCTGTCCGTCGGTCTGAGGGTGAAAGGCAGTACTGAGACTCGTCTGTGTCCCTAACCCCTTCTGGAAAGACCTCCAGAAGTTAGCCATAAACTGGGCTCCTCTGTCTGATATAATATATGTAGGAACTCTGTGCAGTCTCATAATATCCCTGATATACATTCTAGCATAATCCTCAGCCGAGTAAGTAGTCCTGACTGGAAGGAAAATAGGCTGATTACCCAAATGGAGTCGCACTTCCTCCGAGCACGAGGCAACCCGGTAACAAAATCCATATTAATCACCTCCCGCATCCAAGTCGGGATCTCAATCGTCTGTAATAGCCCACCGGGCTTCTGGTGCTCTACCTTTACCTGCTGATAATTCGGACATTGAGCAAAAACTCTTCTACGTCCCTCTTCAGGCCGTCCCACCAATACATACATCTGAGGTCATAGTACATCTTTATCGACCCCGAATGAATATAGTAACGAGCATTGTGTGCCTCCCCTAGAACCTGCTAACGAAGTCCTGCAACATCGGGTACACACAATCATCCCTCGTATCTTAGCACCCTATAAGGTGCTATCTTAAATAGGCTCTTCTCCTCTCGGAGAGCCGTATCTCGATTCCGTAGTAGGATCGGATTGTCATGACCCGACCCTGAGCCCGCGACTGGTGCCCTACCTGGGCACCCTTTACAGGTATACATCAGAGAATAGCAGCGAAACATACAAAAACTCATAAAATACTTAGACCAAAAATATCCACAGGCTAGCCGATAATGCCACCTCCCGTAAAAATATACATAACCCAAAAGTATCAGTTACATTTTTTTTTTCAACCCAATCCACAAGACATGACTACAGACCTCTAAGAATAACAACTGTGACGGGACAGGGCCCCGCCATACCCCTGAAGGTACAACAACCGACAATACCAGGATAAGCCTCTGGAGTAATGGAGCTTCTCAACAGCTGAACAATGATCCTAAGAGTGAGGATCAGCAGCCTGTATACTCTACCTGCGGCATGAACGCAGCCCTCCGAAGGAGGTCAGTACAACATGTACCAAATATGTGAAACTGAAAGTACTGTTATGAATCATAAGTCTAAAATAAAGCTGGAGACATGTATGATAACTCAATTAACAGTACACTGTGCCTTACTAACAATGAGAGTAAACAAGAGTATACTTTACTGCATAAAAATAGGAGGCTCATGATCAAAGTAGGGTCACCCTCCCATAGTATCATTAAGCGATCCTACTCCTGAGACTATTTCACCCGCATAGGCCGTATGGAACCGCATGAGGTAACTTCCTCGCATAGACTGTATCCGCCTGCATAGGTCGTGTGGACCCGCATGAGGTAACTTCCTCGCATAGGACTGGTCCGCCCCGCATAGGACTATTTCACCCGCATAAGCCCTACGGACTCGCATGAGGTATTCCTCACATCATGGGTAGCAAATCCACGGAATATGCAAATGCCACAAACCCGGGGAATGACCCCGTAATGAACAATATATCACTAGCACAACCGGTTATCATACATAACATAAGCACTACCAACTTATCATACATAACATAAGCACTACCGGTGTTATACCCCGTAGTTCTGGCCATGCGTATGAGAGCGTACGAAAGGGAGTAAGACTTAAAATTTTCGAAAGATAGGTTGACGGATTGTTTCGGACGGGTTTTTAGTCAACTTTGGGGCGATTTATGTCCAATTGCATTATGACATCGGAGTAGAAAGTTATGGAAGTTACTAGTTCGGCGCAATCGACAGAAAAATAATTCCTGACCGAGCTGTGGCGCGGAAGCAAGGTCGCGGCGCCGGGAAGCAAGGTCGCGGCGCCGGAAGATCCGGGGATTGGCAGAGGTTTCAGCACCGCGGCGCCGAGGCGGGTTCTGCGAGGTTGAGTGGAAAAATCGGAACTGTTTTGTTTTAAAAAAGGCCATGGGAGGGTGACCAGTGTTCCCCATCCGATTTTTGCATGACTACTTATTGACCAAGTATTGAAGACTTGGTCATTTTTCAAGCTCTTCTCTCTCTAAATTAGAAGCTCTTCCTTCTCTCTAGAAAATCAAAAGGAAATCAAGGATTTAGAAAAATCTGAAAAGTGTGTCAAGAAGGAAACTTGTTGGCAAGCTTGTAGGAGTTATTGTGGTGGTATTTTTGGAAAGGAGGCTAGCAAATTTGTTGGATTAATTTGGCAAAAGCTCTAAGGTAACAATTCTTTCTCTTGTTGCTAGTTTTTGGTGTTGCATGTGAAGAAGAAAGAACTTGTAGTTGAAAATATTGCTCTTAAATAGATTGCATGTAAGAAATATGGTTTGGACATGAAAGAATTGGATAAGAAGGTTATGTAAGCATGTTGTAGCCAAAATACTACCTTAAACTTGTTAAGTTATTAGTTATGCATTGTGGGGCAGAATTTTACACACCCAAGTTTAGGTGTGTAATCCCCGTTGAATTGATTGGATTGTTGGGCCTTAAAAGTGGCGTTTGGATGTTAAATTCGGCCTTGAAAAGGGTGGCAAAGTATGTAGAAACAAAGGAAATGCTGCCCAATTTTCCATAGAATTTAGTGACTTTGAACTTGGAATATTCTACGTTGAAACTAGAGGTTAATAAACGTATTATGGTCATTATAGGTTGACATACTACGTGCGATATTTTGGACTTAGCAAGTGGATTGACCGAAGAGGTATGTGGAACTTTCCTATCTCTTGAGCATGAATAGCTTTACCTATATAGTACGATAGACGTTCAAGGTTTTGATATCCCTTACTTGTTTTAAGGATGGCCAAGTTTTGTGAGTAAGAGGGGATTAACTCATTTCTTTAAAAAGTATTAAGGATGTCTTGAGTTTTCAAAGTTAAGGGACTTGATGTGTTCACGTATATGATTCTTGTTTCTTTTTAAAAGTGTAAGTCCCTTGGGCTTAGGAAAATGTATTTGACTAAGGTATAACGTTAATATAATGACTTTATGGGGAGTTGATTATATTAGCTTTATGGAAAGTTAATAAAGGAAGATTTACTCTAAGTAAGATGAGTACGGATAAATGATTTGAGGTTGTGAAAGGCAAATTGATTTTTAAGGCATTAATTGCCTAAGGTTTTAAAAGAGTAGAAGCACATAGTATAGTACTTTGGGTTAAATCTCCGGATTTCATAAAGACATGTTAGTGCCTTAAGTAAACTAAAATGAGAATGTGTGTGAACAAGACTAATAAGAAGTTAAGGGGTTTCTTAACTTGCTTGTATTATGTATGATAGCCGGTTTGTGCTAATGATATATTATTATGATTTATTACGGGGTCATTCCCCGGGTTGTGGCATTTGCATATTCCGTGGATTTGCTAGCCACGATGCGAGGAATACCTCATGCGAGTCCGTAGGGCTCATGCGGGTGAAATAGTCTCATGCGCGGTGAGTCTGACCTATGCGAGAATACCTCATGCGGGTTCATACGACCCATGCGGGTGAAATAGTCCCAGGAGTAGGAGTGCTTAATGATACTGCGGGGCGGATGACCTTGCTTTGACCATGAGCTTCCTATTTTCATGCAGTATAGTATATGCTTGATATTCTCATTGTTAGTAAGGCACGTTGTTAGAACCGATTTGTATACATGTCTCGATTATTGTAGACTTATGAGGTATTTCGATTTTTCGGTTCGCATACTTAGTACATATTATGTATCGAATTTCTTCTGGGGCTGCGTCATGCCGCAGTAGGGTAGCGGTGGTGGATCCTCATTCTTAGGATCACTGGTCTGGTGTCAGAAGCTCCATTCCTCCGGAGGCTTGTTTTGTTGGTACGGTTTTTCCCTGTTGTTGTAGGTATTATGTACATTCAGGGGTATGGCGGGGCCTTGTCCCGCCACAGTTGTTATTCCTAGAGGTCTGTAGTCACGTTTGTGTTTTGGGCTGTAAGAACAAGTTGTACTTTTGATTAAGTATATTTTTATGGAAGGCAGCCTTATCGGCGTGCCAGTGATGTTTACTTTATACAGGTTATGTATGTTCCGCTGCTATTCTCTGATGTATACCTGACGGGGTGCCTCGGTTGGGCACCAGTCGGGCCCCGGGATCGGGTCATGACAAAAGTGGTATCAGAGCAGTTAGTCCTCGGAAAGTGTCTACAGACCGTGTCTAGTAGAGTCTTGATTATCGGTGTGTTGTGCACCACATCTATAATCAGGAGGTTGCAGGATATTTAGGATTAGTTTCCATTCTTTCACTCTAAGATCGTGCAATAAAGTTGTGTTATAGGTTGAACTTCCTCTGATATTTTCCTTTATGTATCAGTTATGCCTCCACGCAAGGCAACCGCGGCCCAGAAGGGCAAGACAGCCAAGGGAGCTGCTAGTAGGACGCAGAGGGTCACGAGGGCACAGGCCCAGTCCTTACCTGAGATGATGTTTTGGGCGGCGAGTTCCACGACGTCGCCAAATTTTAGCGAGTTCGAGGCAGCAGCGGCCATCGAGACCGCGGTACCGGAGCCTCCATTCCCACGGCCTGAGTATAGAGATGCGGGAGCGCATCCGGTTATTGACGAGAATAGTAGCAGGCGGCGCATGTGAGCAGTGACCCAACCCTAGGGCCGACAGTTTACGGATTCGGGATTTCCTGGGTTGTCATCCACCTGAGTTCTATGGTTCGAGGTCCGAGGAGGATCCTCAGGAGTTTGTTCGGCAGTTACAGCGGACTATGCAGATGCTTAGGGCCTCGGAGGCTGAGTCCGTCATGCTAGCCTCTTACCGGTTACGCGATATTGCGTTGAACTGGTTTGAGTCATGGGAGTTGTCTAGAGGTGAGGATGCTCTTCCAGCTGTTTGGGAGGAGTTCACAGAGGCTTTTCTGGATCACTTCTTGCCTCCCGAGATGAGGAGAGCCCGCGTTGATAGATTCTTGACCTTGAGGCAGAACGGAGGACTATCGAGAGTACAACACGAGTTTGACTCCTGGCCGTACGCGCACCATTGTGGTGACGACATGCATGGTTCATCGATATGTGATGGGGCTAGACCGTCATACGATTACTGCATGCTTGGGGGTGGCTCTTCAGCCAGGTATGGATATTGTCAGGATGCAGGCGTATGCACAGGGGATTGAGGACAGAGAGGGGGAGGATTAGCTAGACTTAGGCCAGCCCAAGAGGCCGTGACATCGTGGTCTCAGGCGCTGAGGCGACGGCCTCAAAGATACTAGGTCCACATTTCGGCCAAAGACAGAGTGCTCCTTCTCGGTTTTACGCGGAGGTCCGATCACCGGTCATTCAGAGCGGTCGGCTCCAGGACTTCGGGGTTTCAGGGAAGCAGAGACCGCTACCGATCGAGACCACCCCCATCTCGGTGTGCTCGACGCGGTAGGTCTCACCCAGGCGAGTGTCGTGGTACTCCAGGATCTTGCTACTCTTGTGGCCAGCAGGGCCATTTGAAGAGATATTGTCCGACCAGAGGGGGTGAGAGTGTTTTGGTTCAGCCGACAGGGTCAGTTGCTGGATCTTCGTCTTCGATGGTTATGCGCCCCGGAGGGTAGGGTGTTCACGGACCAGCAGGCCGCGGCAGGGGTCGTGGTGGGGGTCCCAGTTCCAGCGGTCCTCAGAACCGCATTTATGCTATGTCCAGCCGTCAGACTGTGAGGCGCCGCGCATGTCGCCAGTACATTATTGGTTTCTTGCTGTGATGTATATGCTTTGATAGATCCAGGTTCTACCTTGTCCTATATATCCCCTCATATTGCTGGTAAAATAGGGATAGTGCCCGAGTCCATAAAACCTTTTGAGGTGGCTAGGCCAGTAGGTAATTCGGTGGTAGCCGAGCGAGTATATAAGGCTTGCCCAGTGACTATATACGGTCGTCAGACTCTAGCCGACTTGATAGAGTTGGATATGACGGACTTTGATGTGATTATGGGTATGGATTGGCTAGCATCTTGCTATGCCAATGTGGATTGTAGAGAGAGATTGGTACGGTTTCAGTTTCCTGGTGAGCCGGTTATCGAGTGGAAGGGGAATACTGCGTCGCCAAGGGGTAGGTTTATTTCTTACCTCAAGGCTAGGAAGATGGTGAGAAAGGGGTATATCTACCATATGGTTCGGGTATTCGATACGGAGGCTGAGATATCAGACCTTCAGTCAGTTCCGATCGTTAGAGAGTTTCCAGATGTATTCCCAGATGAGCTTCCGGGTATCCCTCCTGAGAGGGACATTGAGTTTTGCATTGATATGTCGCCAGATACTCGACCGATATC
Organism: Przewalskia tangutica; assembly: GCA_029844215.1. NCBI lineage: Eukaryota > Viridiplantae > Streptophyta > Magnoliopsida > Solanales > Solanaceae > Przewalskia > Przewalskia tangutica. Next base: position 87,118,773 of record CM056720.1, on the reverse strand, counting down.
TATTCCGCCATACAGGATGACACCTGCCGAGTTGAAGGAATTGAAAGACCGGTGAAGGATTTCTTTGGAGAAAGGCTTCATCGGGCCAGTGTTTCTCCGGGAGCGCCGGTGTTATTTGTAAAGAAGAAGGATGGGGCCATTGCGTATGTTTGTTGATTACAAGCGGTGAATAAGGTAACTATCAAGCAGATATCCTCCCGTGATTGATGATTTGTTTGACGATTGCGGGCGAGTGTTTTTCCAAGATAGACATGCGATCCGTTATCATCAGTGCGAGTTAGAGAGAAGATATCCCAAAGTGCATTCGGGACCGGTATGGGCACTATGAGTTCAGTGATGTCTTTCGGGTTGACCAACGCCAAATTGTATTCATGGATTTGATGAACCGGTGTTCAAGCCATTCTTGGATATGTTCATTATAGTATTCATTGATGATATCTGGTTTATTCGCAGTGAGCGAGAACATGCAGACGGCGAGGCGGTATCGAGTCCTCGGGGCCGTGATTGTATGCCAAGTTCTCGAAATGAGTTTTGGTTGGCTTGTAGCTTTCTTAGGGCATGTGATCGGGTAGATGGTATTGAGTTGATACAACGAAAATTGAGGCGGTCAAGACTTGGCCTAGACCCACTACACCGACAGAGGTGCGCAGCTTTCTGGGCCTTGCGGGTTATTATCGGAGATTTGTGGAGAAGTTTGCGTCCATCTCAGCACCTTTGACTAGGCTGACTCAGAAAGCAGCTATGTTCCGGTGGACGGATGCTTGTGAGGAGAGTTTCTATTTACTGAAGGAGAAATAGACGACCGCCCCAGTCCTTACTCTTCCAGAGGGCTTAGACGAATATGTGGTTTATTGTGATGCGTCGGGTGTCGGCTTGGGTGCGTACTAATGCAGCACGGCAAAGTTATAGCTTACGCATCTCGACAGCTCAGGAAGCATGAGAAGAACTATCCCACACATGACTTAGAGTTGGCAGCACTGATTCATGCCTTGAAGATCTGAAGACATTATTTGTATGGAGTTCATGTGGATATTTACACAGACCACAAGAGCCTCCAGTATATTTTCAGCCAGAGGGAGCTGAACTTGCGGCAGAGACGGTGGTTGGAGCTACTTAAGGATTATGATGTCGATATTCTATACCACCCAGGGAAGGCTAATATAGTTGCAGATGCCCCAGTCGCGGTCGATGGGTAGTGCGCCGGTGTGCGACGGATAGACGGGATATGGTCCGAGAGTTACATTAGCTAGCGACCATTGGGGTTCGTTTGATTAGTTCTAATGGTAATGGAGTTCGGGTTCGAGAAGTTACCGAGTCTTCCATCATCGAGGAGGTGAAGAGGCGACAATATGAGGATCCGATTATGGTACGGTATCGAGATGCAGCTCTTCAGAAAGAGAATGGTCTATTTGAGGTAGCGCCTGATGGGGTGCTAAGATTTGAGGGCCGGTTGTGTGTTCCCGATGTGACAGGACTTCGTCAGCAGATTCTGGGGGAGGCGCACAATGCTCGTTATTCTATTCACCCGGGGTCGACTAAGATGTACCATGACCTCAGGTGTATCTATTGGTGGGACGGCCTGAAGAGGGACGTTTCAGAGTTCGTGGCGCGATGCGGAATTGTCGCGAGTCAAGATTGAGCACCAGAAGTCCGGTGGGCTATTTCAGGCTATTGATATTCCGACTTGGAAGTGGGAGGTAGTAAATATGGATTTTATTACAGCGTTACCTCACACTCAGAGGAAGCATGATTCCATCTGGGTTATTGTCGACGGTGTGAAATCAGCACACTACGCGATCGGGACGACTTTTTGGTAGAGATTATGCTAAATTATATATCGAGAGATTGTGAGGCGCACTTGAGTCCCTATATCGATTATTTTAGGCAGAGCCAGTTTCGGCTAACCGGAGGTCTTTCGGAAGGGGTTAGGGACACAGTGAGTCTCAAGATCTGCGTTTTATCCTCGGGCCAAGCCAGACGGTAGAAGCGTACTATTCAGACCCTTGAGGATATGCTGCGGGCTTGTGTTATTGATTTCAGGGGTAGCTGGGAGGATCATTTACCTCTTGTATAGTTTGCATATAACAACATCTACCATTCCAGTATCCAGATGGCGCCTTATGAGGACTTATACGGGAGGAAGTGCAGGTCACCGATAGGCTGGATTGAGGTGGGAGAAGTTCAGTTGGTCGGGCGGACTAGATTCGTGACGATGGATAAGGTGAAGCTTATCCAGGAGCGGTTATTGTCAGCTCAGAGTCGACAGAAGTCATATGCAGATCATTGGCATCGACACTTGGAGTTTGAAGTAGATGATTGGGTCTTCATGAAGGTATCACCCATGAAGGGCGTGATGAGATTTGAGAAGAAGGGGAAAGTTAGCCCAAGGTACATTGGGCCTTATCAGATTGTCCGTAGGGTAGGCAAGGTTGCCTATGAGTTGGATCTGTCGTCCGATATGGAGAGAGTACATCCAGGTTTTCATGTGTCTATGTTGCGGAAATGTATTGGAGATCCATCTAGAGTGCACCCGATTTGTGATGTCCATGTGACGGAGGGGTTATCATATGAGGAGAGTCCCATAGCGATACTCGATCGTCAGGTTAGGCGACTTCGGACAAAGGATGTGGCTTCCGTCAAGGTCTTATGGCGAAACGAGAACAGGGAAGAAATGACGTGGGAAGCAGAGGAGGACATGATGAAGAAGTATTCTCACTTGTTCCCTACACCTCCAGGTAACCAACTTTCCTGCTTGTTAGTTTTAATTTAGCAATTATGCTTGAGTATTGTTGTGGCATGTGGAGTGTCTTTATTTGCAAGAGAAATAGTTAAGAGGGTCTATGTTAAGATTGTGATTTGAGTAAGCCTAGAAGGAACATTTGGGACGAATGTTTCTAAGGGGGGGAGAATGTTATACCCCGTAGTTCTGGTCATGCGTATGAGAGCGTACGAAAGGGAGTAAGACTTAAAATTTTCGAAAGATAGGTTGACAGATTATTTCGGACGGGTTTTTAGTCAACTTTGGGGCGATTTATGTCCAGTTGCATTATGAATTCCTAGGTGTTTCAAAGGCCTAGTACGTAGTTCGTTGAGTCTAGTTCCCAACGCAACCAACCGTTCGTCGATAGGACATCGGAGTAGAAAGTTATGGAAGTTACAAGTTCAGTGCGCAGTTGGACAGAAAAATAATTCGGTCAGGAGCCTCAGGGCCGCGGCACCGGGAAGCAGGGCCGCGGCGCCGGAAGATCCGAGGATTGGCAAAGGTTTCAGCGCCGAGGCGGGTTCTGCGAAGTTGAGTGAAAAAATCTGAACTGTTTTGTTTTAAAAAAATGTCATGGGAGGGTGACAATGTTCCCCCCCCCCCCCCCATTTGATTTTTGCATGCACTACTTATTGACCAAGTCTTGAAGACTTGGTCATTCTTCATGTTCTTCTCTCTCTCTAAATTAGAAGCTCTTCCTTGTCTCTAGAAAATCAAAAGGAAATCAAGGATTTAGAAAAATCTGAAAAGTGTGGCAAGAAGGAAACTTTTTTTTTTTTTTAGGTAAATGCAAATATTATTACTAATAATGAAAAAGGAAGTGGCTACAATCAATCATTGAGGTATCTCAAGCCTCAACGTAATGCAAACAAGAAGAGATAGAGGGGAGGGGTGGTCACTCAAAAGGTGCCATTACAGGAGGGGATAAAATCATAGAGAACTCTATAAGATGTTGTTTTGATTCTTGCAATGACCTCTTACCTCAGGAAAGCTTGTGCCTTCAAAGAGCATTGTGTTTCTTGCCCTCCAAATCTCATAAACCATTATGCAAAAAGTGAGCAAAATAGCTTTGGCTCGAATGCTTGTCCCGCGGTGTTCTTTCTTAATCCATTTAAGGGAGCTTTCATGATTGTCATCTCTCTTCTAATACCCACCAATCTTTTATGCTCTTCCAAATCATGTGTATAGGCGGGCAAAAAGAGGTGTTCCACTTGTTTCATTAGCTTGCTTGCAGAACCGCAAGATTTATCCTCCAAGTTGAGAAATGATAGAGTATCCTTTGTAGCTAACCGCTTTCTGCAATTTAGCCACATAGTAAAAGAGAATTTGGGAGGAATGAAGCCTTTCCAAATTTGTGACATCCAAGGCTTTTTAGCTTGCTTAGTGCGCAAGATATCATACACGAGGCTTGAATCAAATATACCGTTGGCACAACATTTTGTAAAGCCGTCAATAGCATCACCATGGCTACCAAAGATAGAAAAGAATTTGTCGCGAATCCCACAAATCTTTTTGAATAAGGGGGAGTCTCTAGGACGTACCTCATAGTCCCAAATTGTAATACTTCTCAAATAGTGGCTATTTATCCATTGGACCCAAAGAGAATCAGCTTCCGTGTGAGTTTGCCAAATTGTCCTGGATAGCAAGGCATGATTCCATTCCTTGATGTTCATAAGACCCAAGCCACCTTCAGATTGAGGCAAGCAAATGATATCCCAAGCAACTCTTGGTGGTTTCCCTCCCCATAAGAACTGAATACAAGCAGACCGAATCTTGTTGATAATAGTGGCCGGGATAGGAAGAGCCCGGAACCAAAAGCTCTCAACCCCTTGGACAACCGACCTGATTAGTTCCAGTTTACCAGTATAAGAAAGGGTGTGATGCCCCCATTTTTTAATGTAATTCGAAATAGCACTAATGAATGGGGCAAATTGATCCACCGAGACTGAAATTGGGGACAAAGGAATCCCCAAGTATCGTACCGGAAAGCTTCCAATGGCGAAACCCACTCTGGACACTATCAAGTCGCGAACTGTAGAATGCATTCCTGCTAAGTAGACAGAGGATTTAGCAGGGTTAAGAGTTAATCCTGAGGCAGCCTCCAACTCTTCCAGACAATTCATAAGAATCCCAACTGAAGATATATCTCATTTGGCAAAAAGCATGAGGTCATCCGCGAATGCCAGATGAGTAATGCCCAATTTCTTACACTTTGGAAAATATGAGAAAGCACTTGCCTCAGCCTTCATTTTAAGCATCCTTGAGAGGTATTCCATGCACAAGATGAAGAGAGTAGGGGACATGGGATCACCTTGTCTTAGGCCGCGCTTTCCTTTGAAGTATCCATGTATCTCACCATTGATAGAAAGGGAGAAGGAGGTTGAGCTAACACATTCCATGATCCATCTTGTAAATCTGTCTGGAAATTTTAGACTTCTTAGTACCAATTCGAGGAAGCTCCAAGAGACTGTATCGAATGCTTTACGAAGGTCCACCATAAGCATACATCTTGGCGACACTCTGGCTCTATTAAATCCTCTCACAAGCTCTTGTGCCACATATACGTTGTCCATCATGTTTCTTCCCTTCACAAAAGCCCATTGGGATTTGTCAATGAGAGAAGGAAGGATCAATGCCATTACGTTAGCTAGAATCTTTGTGATGATCTTATAGATCACATTAGTCAATCTGATGGGCCTGAAATCATTTACCTTGGGATCATGATCAGTCTTTGGTAGCAGGGTAATGATGGTATGATTTACCTGCTTCAAAAGAACTCCAGTAGAGAAGAACTCCTGGACACATCTTACAACATCATGGCCCACATCTTTCCATCTATTCTTGAAGAAGGCAGCCGTATAACCATCCGGTCAGTGCCTTGTCATTGCCTATATCTGAGAGAGCTTCCCAAATCTCCTTTGGGGTGATGAAATGCAAAAGCTGTAATCTCTCTTCTTCACTCAGCTTTGGGCCATAGTTGAACACTTCCGGATCAAAGTTGGTAATGGGTCGGGAAGTACCTAATAGATCTTTATAAAATTCAACAAGCAGCTTCCTAACTTCTTCTGGTGATGTAGTGATAGTACCATTAGCTTTAACAAGAAAGTTAATGGAGTTCTGACATTACTCCTTTTGATCAAGCTATGAAAGTATTTGGAACATCTATCACTTCCAATCAAGTGTTTCGTCTTGACTTACGCCTTATGAAGTGTCTTTCACTTCCAAGAAGGTGTTTGCTCTAGCTCTTGAGGACTTAACCTTGGCTTTAAGCTCCTCATCAAAGGGATTTTCCATGTGTGCATTGATAGCCTCCTTGAACTCTATGTTTGCCCCTTTTGCTCTTTGTTCGATACCTCCAAAGTCATTTATGTTCAAAGCCCTTAGAGTTGCTTGAGGCTTTCAATTTGGAGGCAAGGACGAATTGAGCGATTCCCAATATGTCTTGTCTCCAACATGAAGTCATAATGTTCTCAAAGGCTGGGTGAGAAAGCCACATATTCATGAACTTGAAAGGCGTTTCCCAACATTATAAGATCACGATAATCGTGGCCATCACGGGGCGGTGGTCGAGACGGGTTCCATAGGCATGAAATTGGCGTGCATTCTAGGGTCAAATCACTCCAATTTTGATTCATCAACACTCTATCAAGCTTAGACCAAATCGAACCATTCGTCCAGTGTAGAAGGAACCAGGAAGAAGGGCGTCTTACAGTCCATGAGAATTCTGAAATCTCCAAGATCCCTAAGTGCATAATCGTGAGAGGTGGACCTCCCACCTTATCATTAGGCTGCGATAAGTGTTGAAATCTCCCATAATCATCCAAGGCTTAGTGATGCCAACGCCCAGTGAGAAAGGTGATGCCAAAGCATCCTTCTATCCGAGATGCTATAAACCGGTACACAAATGTGGCAAGGAAGGACACTTGTGTTATATTGCAACTTGCCGGACATGGATATCTTTGAGAGTCCATACCAAGCACTTCGCAACAAATCTGGATGGATCCCAAAGTAATAGCATTCTACCTCCAATGAATTCCAAATTAGAGCAAAACTTCCACCCTTTGAATCTTTTAGTAGAAAGATTCGCCTCGCCGAGATAGCTTAGTTTCCAATAGACAAATCATATCCGAGTCATGCTGATTTGTGATACTACACACTAGATCATTCGTGGAATCCCTATCCCTTTGTCCGCAAAGAACACTGACATTCCAACAAAGTATTTTCATTAGGAAACAAAGGAGGTTTTATTAGCACCTCCGTGCTTAGCTGCCTTCGCTTTCCCACTGCTTTTCGGCCCATTCTTTTTGGACAAAACCTCTTGCCATCCATCATCCTTGTTGCTGGAAGCCATAACTTGTGTACCAGCCAAGCTATGCTCCCCGCGTTCAAAGTTAACATTACTTGACACAAGCTGAGCCTTATCCGTAGCACCGTTGTATGTAACTTCCTCCAATGAAGGTGGCGGGTTCATAGGCATTTCGAATCGAATGTTTTGACTTACCCTCATCCTAACATGTTGTGAATCGCCAATGTGAGAATTAGGCGGTGAGGACTTGGCAATGAATCCCGCAAACATGATGGGCCCGAATGACCCAAAACCGAGGACGGCATGGCGTGATACTTCACCCAAGCTTCCGCACGGGAGGTGTAGTGTGCTCGCTTTGTTCAATGTCCATCAAGTTATCAGCATCTACGGATGTTGAGAAGTTGGTGGATGAGGGAGGAGGGTTGGTTCCACCTGCACTTTGTTGACCTTCAAACGAGTAGAATCATCCTTGTTGTTGTGGTACCTCAAGATTGTGCGTGTTTTTGGAGCTTCTTCATTGTTGACATCATCCCTCAGCTTCCTACACTTCAAATGGTTGTGTCCGAAAGCCGCACAATGATAGCAAAAGTCCGGGTAATTCTCATAGTTTACCCTTTGAGTATACCTTCTGTTATCGGGGAGATTGATGACAAAATCCATTATCGGCTCCTTGCTAACATCCACTTCCACTAGAACTCTTGCATAGTTCATTTTAGACCTTTCCTTAGTATATTGGTCAGTGTAAAGAGGTTTACCTACACGTGAAGCAATCTTACTAAGGCCCGTGGCACTCCAAATAGAAAGGGGAATGTCCGGGAAAGTGACCCAAATAGGAATGTCCATAAACAAATCATCCGTTATAAGAACTCCTTTATTGATAGCCTTAAGCATCATGGTTTTCCCGTAGACCATATAAGGGCCTCCGTGAAGTACATTAGTGCGCTCCTCCTCCGTCATGAATTTGAACACTGTCCAGCCTTTTCCATATGGTATAATACGGCATTTAACTCCCCATCCTTTCACAATCGTATTCAATGCTTCTCTTCCCGGGAAAGGACCCGTGAAGCATCCTATTAAGCAATAGCCCCAAGTTTCTATGAAAGGGACTTCATCCTCAGCTTCTATATCTACTTCTGCCCCATGTTGTTCAATAAATTGTAACTTCATGCCTTTAGCCTCAATCCTGGTTCCCGCAAAGATTCCAGCATAAGTCCTTTTGGGAGGGAGTGTACCTTTGCCATGGTTTGGGGGAGGGTTGTTATGAGTTGTAGCCGTGGTAGGAATATGATGTGGTTTAGAAGATGCATTAGTGTGTAAATCATTGGTGGGTATTTCTGGAGGTATGGGCAGAGGGGGATGGGTATAAGGAAAAGAGCTAGTGCCCGCGATAGGAGGGATGATTCGCGTGCCATTTGGAAAGGAAGGGAATTTGTGTTGGGTTTCTGGAGGAAAAGAAGGAAGAGTAGATAGAAGGGGTGGAGTGTTTTGTTTTCCAGAAAGTAGTGAAGTGTTATTAGATGAGAGAGGGGGTAAGTTAAAGACATTACTCGAATCTGGGGGAGTATTAAAGACGAAAGGCTTATTTTGGTTCTGGAGATTGACTCCACTAAGCAAACTAGCTAAAGTAGGGAAGGCTTCATTTGTGACATTAAAAGGAATCAGTGGTTGTTGTCTTAATACACGAGAGGACTCATTGGTTCCCGCATCATTCAAGGCAGACCCCTCGGTTCTTGCATTATTAATGGCCATGTAGTTCCTAGGCTCCTTGGAAATAGACTTAGCTTTGTTTCTCACAATAGACTTGGCTCCTTGTATAACGGGAATATTCAATGTCCCTTGGTTATACCCCTGGCCCGTCTTGGCAATCAGACCATCATAAAGTCCCGTGCTAGTGAGTGGATCATTGGTACCGCAAAGATTAATGAGTGACGCCGCACTTCGCAATAACGTTAGAACTCTCAACCGGCTTCGACTCTTTGTATAACGGGAGTAGTTAATGTCCCTAGGTTATCCCCCTGTCCCGTCTTGGAAATCAGGCCATCATAAAGGCCCGTGGATGTGAGTGTATCCTTGGTACCCGCCACATTAATGTGTGACGCCTCGGCACCTTCAATAATAACGTTAGAGTCCTTGGGTGTAGAAACCCTCGTATCCCATGTCGACCTAGATCCATGCATAGAGTTCATATTCCTAGTTTCATTGATAACCTCGACCCGCCTTGTCCATCCGACCCAAGCCCCACCCGCACAGAGGAGACACATCGCTTTCGGGCATTAAAGTTCCTTTTCGACACGCGTTAAACTTCGGGTATAGGATCGCTTCAATGCTCTCAACCGACTTTGAATCAAGCAAGACGTGATTACTCTTGGACCCATGAACACTGCTCGACCCGGCCATGAACTCACGACCCACGCCCCGACCGGTGACCTAAGAATGCCATCGCACCTTGCTCCTCCAACAAAGAATGTCGTGCCCGCACTAAGCCCTTTTCCCGCTAACTCGAGTGAATTTCCGGTAGTGACGGGTACTAATGCTAGAGTGATCGCTTGTTCTTCGAAATGATCCCATTACCAACTAAATGGCTCGTGGAATGGTCCACCACCATAGAAGCATTAGAGACGCCAATGGCTATCGGAAAAAGACACTGCTTGCCGGAAGTTTTGCCTTCAAATTCACTAATGTCCAAGCTTTCAATTTCTATATTTTTGCCCCATTCATGTATCCTTTGTAGCATAGAATCATCAACTACATTTTCTAATGGAAATCGCGAGTCTGGCGTGACATGAACAAAGACAGACGGGTCCGAGATTGCCGGAATAAGATTTTCCTCGGCAATTGTTGGACTGCCTCCACTCTTTTTTTTCTTCCTTGTTCTAGTTTTAGCCGAACTGCCTGAACCTCCTGAATCATTGCTAGAACGTGTGTAGCATTTAGACTTCTTCATATTGTGAACAATAACAATTAAACCATTGTGAAACAAACGAAAATCTAAGGGGAAGAAGAGGAAAAACCGAAGGAGCAACTAAGGGGAAACGTTGAGAGCGTTTTCTTAGTGAGAGAAACTTCTCTCTAACTCATATATGATAGACTTGAAGTATTTTGAAAGCTATGTGATTTGGCAAGAAGGAAACTTGTTGGCAAGCTTGTAGGAGTTATTGTGGTGGTGTTTTTGGAAAGGAGGCTAGCAAATTTGTTGGATTAATTTGGCTAAAGCTTTAAGGTAACAATTCTTTCTCTTGTTGCTAGTTTTTGGTGTTGCATGTGAAGAAGAAAGAACTTGTAGTTGAAAATATTGCTCTTAAATAGATTGCATGTAAGAAATATGGTTTGGACATGAAAGAATCGGATAAGAAGGTTATGTAAGCATGTTGTAGCCAAAATACTACCTTAAACTTGTTAAGTTATTAGTTATGCATTGTGGGGCAGAATTTTACACACCCAAGTTTAGGTGTGTAATCCCCGTTGAATTGATTGGATTGTTGGGCCTTAAAAGTGGCGTTTGGATGTTAAATTCGGCCTTGAAAAAGGTGGAAAAGTATGTAGAAACAAAGGAAATGCTGCCCAATTTTCCATAGAATTTAGTGACTTTGAACTTGGAATATTCTACGTTGAAACTAGAGGTTAATAAACGTATTATGGTTATTATAGGTTGACATACTACGTGCGGTATTTTGGACTTAGCAAGTGGATTGACCGAAGAGGTATGTGGAACTTTCCTATCTCTTGAGCATGAATAGCTTTACCTATATAGTACGATAGACGTACAATGTTTTGATATCCCTTACTTGTTTTAAGGATGGCCAAGTTTTGTGAGTAAGGGGGGATTAACTCATTTCTTTAAAAAGTATTAAGGATGTCTTGAGTTTTCAAAGTTAAGGGACTTGATGTGTTCAAGTATATGATTCTTGTTTCTTTTTAAAAGTGTAAGTCCCTTGGGTTTAGGAAAATGTATTTGACTAAGGTATAACGTTAATATAATGACTTTATGGGGAGTTGATTATATTAGCTTTATGGAAAGTTAATAAAGGAAGATCTACTCTAAGTAAGACGAGTTCGGATAAATGATTTGAGGTTGTGAAAGGCAAATTGATTTTTAAGGCATTAATTGCCTAAGGTTTTAAAAGAGTAGAAGCACATAGTATAGTACTTTGGGTTAAATCCCTGAATTTCATAAAGACATGTTAGTGCCTTAATTAAACTAAAATGAGAATGTGTGTGAACAAGACTAATAAGAAGTTAAGGGTTTCTTAACTTGCTTGTATTATGTATGATAGCTGGTTTGTGCTAATGATATATTATTATGATTTATTACGGGGTCATTCCCCGGGTTGTGGCATTTGCATATTCCGTGGATTTGCTACCCACGATGCGAGGAATACCTCATGTGAGTCCGTAGGGCTCATGCGGGTGAAATAGTCCTATGCGGGTGAGTACAGCCTATGCGAGGAATACCTCATGCGGGTCCACATGACCCATGCGGGTGAAATAGTCCCAGGAGTAGGAGTGCTTAATGATACTGCGGGGCGGATGACCTTGCTTTGACCATGATCTTCCTATTTTCATGCAGTATAGTATATGCTTGATATTCTCATTGTTAGTAAGGCACAATGTTCTGTAAACTGATTTTTATACATGTCTCCAGTTATTGTAGACTTATGAGGTATTTTCAGTATTTTTCCAGTTTCGCATACTTAGAACATATTGTGTACTGACCCCCTTCCTAGGGGGCTGCGTTCATGCCGCAGGTAGGGGTAAGCAGGTGGTGGATCCTCATTCTTAGGATCACTGGTCTGGTGTCAGAAGCTCCATTCCTCCGGACGCTTGTTTTGTTGGTACGGTTTTTCCCTGATGTTGTAGGTATTATGTACATTCAGGGGTATGTCGGGGCCCTGTCCCGCCACAGTTGTTATTCCTAGAGGTCTGTAGTCACGTTTGTGTTTTGGGCTGTAAGAACAAGTTGTACTTTTGATTAAGTATATTTTTATGGAAGGCAGCCTTATCGGCGTGCCAGTGATGTTTACTTTATACAGGTTATGTATGTTCCGCTGCTATTCTCTGATGTATACCTGACGGGGTGCCCCGGTAGGGCACCAGTCGCGTCCCCGGGGTCGGGTCGTGACAACCGGCTTATCATACATAACATAAGCAAGTTAAGAAATCCCCCTAACTTCTTATTAGCCTTATTCATATACACTCTCATTTTAGTTTACTTAAGGCACTAACATGTCATTATAAAATCCGGGAATTTAACCCAACGTACTACGCACTTCTATTCTTTTAAAATGACTCTTTTCATATAGAACTTTCAAGATACTAATAACTGTAGTATCAAGTCATGTCTACTTTTCACGACAAGTCACAATACCTTTTAGAAATACACTTATAGGCTTCTAAATCAAGTGACTTCTTTCTTTTAAAACCTTAAGCAATTGATGCCTTCAAATCAATTTGTCTTTCATTATTTTAAGTCATTTATCATTACTTACATTACTTAGAGTAAATCACTCTTTTAACTTTCCATAAAGTTATTATAACCAACTTCCCATAAAGCCGTTATACTAACTTTATGCGTTAGACACTTCCATTCTTTTTATAACTAAGAGACTTATACTTTCAAAACCAAGTATCATATACTTTTAAAATACTTCAAGTCTCTTATCTTTAGAATAGTTCAAGGAATCAATACTTTCCAATCAAGTATTCTATACATTTTTAAGTCAAGAAATCCTTGTTTACCTTATTAGGATAAACCATTCTTTTTCTTTCCATAAAGTTATTAACCAACTTTATGCTTTTGAAACCAAGGCATTTCTATCCTTTAAAAACAAGTCAAGGATATCAAATGAAACTAAATTCATTTAAATCTCGTACGTCTACTGTACTATACATTTACGACCACTCATGCTCAAGAGATAGGAAAGTTCCACATACCTCTTCGGTTCAATCCACTTGCTAAGTACAATATGTCGTACGTAGTATGTCAACCTATAATGACCATAATACGTTTATTAACTTCTAGCTTCAAACGTAGAATATTCTAAGTGCAAAGTCACTAAATTCTACGGAAAATCGGACAGCACTTCCTTTGTTTCTACATACTTTTCCACCTTTTTCAAGGTCTGAATTCAATAACCAAATGCCACATTTAAGGCTCAAAAATTCAGTTAACCAAAGGGGATTACAAGCCTTAACAGGACGTGTAAAATTCTGCCCCACAATTAATACCAAGTAGATCAATAGACAATGCCATTCTCGGCTAAATAGGTGCAACAACATAATATCCTTTCCAATTCCATCTCAATCCAATTTGTTAAGTCTAACATGTCATATAGTTGTAAACAATTTTAACAACTAAATCCCCTTTATTGTATACCATGTGACGATTATAACTAACAATAAAATTGATTAGCATATTCAATGGCTAACATGTCATTTCTCGGCTTTTAACCTTCCAATGTATCTTAACACTTATTAAACTTCATTCCTTATATCACAAGTTCATTTATCAAATTACTACAACATGAAATCTTCAATTTCATAGGAGGAAAATGATCATTACCTCAATAAGCCCAAAATATTCCAAGGATCTCGCCTGCTTAATCTCTTTTCCGCAACTCATTTTCTTGTCAAAATCATCCACACGAACCCTCTACAAGCTTGCCAACATATATTCTTCTTTCCACCTCACCAATAATTTCACTAGGCTTAGGGTTCTTGAAATTTTAGGGAGAAGAGAAGAGGAATTCCTTTAGGTTGGATCTTTGCAAATGACCAAGTCTTGCAAGACTTGGTCAATAAATAAGACCTTTCTTGGTCTATAAGATGGGAGGGACACTTGTCGCCCTCCCATGGGCCTTTTACAAAATATCTTCTGATTTTTCCCCATTTTTCGCGGAAAATCCCGCCTTGGCGCCGCGGTCCTGCAGCCGGCGCCGCGGCCCTGCAGCCGGCGCCGTGGCGTTGTGGCGCCTGACTGAAACATTTTTCCCTCTCTTCTTCCAGCTGATCTTGTAACGTCCATAACTTTCTACTCCGATGTCCAATCAACGAGAGTCTTGTTGCGTTGGAAACTAGACTCAATGAACTTCATACTAGGCCTTTCAAACACCTAACAACTCCTTAAATACTAGGAGGTATACCGCTCCAAAGTTGACTAAAAATCTATCCAAAAACATTCTGTCAACTTATCTTTCCAAGTTCAAATCTTATTTCCTTTCGTACGTTCTCAAATACATGACCTGAAATTACGGGGTGTAACATTCTTCTCCCCTTAGAAACATTCATCCTCGAATGTTCTTTCGGAGTCAATCTAACAGGTAGTGCCATAGTTTCCTTTTACAACCCCTACATACCAATTATGCCACAACTTGGCCACATAACGACATTTAAACAAATACTTAAATTAAAACTGACAAGGGGAATGAATTACCAGAAGGTGTAGGGAAAGTGATGGCACTTCCTCATGTCTTCCTTGGCTCCCCAAATCATCTCCTCTTTCAATATCATTCCGCTACAAGACTTTGACGGGAGCCCCGTCCTTAGTCCGTATTCGCCTGCCCTGGCGATCAAGTATCGCTATGGGACTCTCCTCAACGATAATCCCTCTGTCACTCGGACAATCTGATAAGGCTCAATGTACCTTGGGCTTAGTTTCTCCTTCTTTCTGAACCTTATCAAACCCTTCGTGGGTGATACCTTCAAGAAGACCCAACCGTCTACCTGAAATTCCAAATGTCGACGCCGATTATCTGCATAAGATTTCTGTCGACTATGAGCTTGCTAATAATCTTTCCTGGATAAGCCTCGCCTTATCCATAGCCCGCTGAATCAAGTATAGTCTAATTAGCTGAACCTCGCCTACGTTGAACCAACCAATCGGCGATTCTACACTTTCTTCATACAAAGCCTCATACAGGGCCATCTGAATACTGGAATGGTAGCTTTTGTTATATGCAAACTCAACAAGAGGTAAATAATTCTTCCAGCTAATTCTGAAATCAATAACACCGGCCCGCAACCTATCCTCAAGTGCCTGGATAGTATATCCTGCCTGTTCGTCGGTCTGATGGTGAAATGTCACACTGAGACTCACTTGTGTCCCTAATACCTTATGGAAAACCTCCAGAAGTTAGCCGTAAACTGAGCTCATCTGTCTGACATCATAAATGTAGGAACCCCGTGAAGTCTCACAATCTCCCTGCTATATAATCTAGCATAAACCTCAGCCGAGTAAGTGGTCCTGACCGGAAGAAAATGGGCTGATGTCGTCAGCCTGTTTACCATAACCCATAAGGAGTCGCACTTCCTCTGAGTACGATGCAACCCTGTAATAAGATCCATATTAATCACCTCTCATTTCTAAGTCGGGATCTCAATTGCCTGTAATAGCCCACTGGGCTTCTGGTGCTCAACCTTGACCTGCTACTAATTTGGACACTAAGCCACAAACTCTGCTACGTCCCTCTTCAGGCCATCTTACCAATACATACATCTGCGGTAATGATACATCTTAGTCGACCCCGAATAAAATAAAGCAAGGAGCATTGCGTGCCTCCCCTAAAACCTGCTGACAAGTCCTGCAGCATTGGGCACACACAATCTTTTCTCATAACACAACACCCTATCCGGTGCTACCCATACAGGTCCTCCTCCCCTTGGAGAGTCGTATCTCAAATTTGCCCTAGAACTGGATCCTTATACTGTCGCCTCTCCACCTCCTCAACGAGGGAAAACCCGGCAACCTCTCGAATCTGAGCTCCACTATCATGCTCCCGTAGCTGTCAGGAGAAATATAGGTTGTTACCTTATCGTGTTGCATCCGCACACGACCCAACCAAACACTCGAAGTGTTACAATAATAACCTAACCCTCTAGTCTCTCAGGAGGGGTTAGAACTGTAGTCGTAGTCAGCTTATCTTCCAATAACTGGGAGCCTTTCTCATACTTGCGAAATATTCGGGCATCATTAATCTCAAGTATGGTTCCTAGTTCCATTTCTCTGTTGCAACCAAACGTGGTCACTATACTTAGATTCGACTCCTTTACTTGACTCATGGCTAAGACTTCCTGCCAATCACAATTTAGGGGGAGACTTCCTTGATCCCGTCAAGTAATAATCCTATTATTTTCTTTCGGCTCATAAAGCTTATAGTCAGGTGTTCCACCTCAATTCATAGTATTACATATCCTAATGGCTTGCCAAGATTTTTCTTATCGTTCGAGCGTCTTCTCTTCTTACCTTTATATTTCGTTTCAAGTTGTCCTGGGGTCCCTTACTCCCCCCCCCCCCCCCCCTCCGTATTTTCCTACTATCCTTCTCGTCAGTACAGGTGTTGCCACCTTCCCTCGAGGTGTTCTTACTGCCCATCATTCACTAATGGTCTTTACACTAGTATGGGGTAATCATATCTCGTGCAACTTACATAACCATAGTTGTATTCTCTTTTATCATTCTGGTCATAACCCTTCCTTATGCTTATTATTAGCAAAAGTATTTCTATCTTGAGTCATAATCGCATGCTTTCATACATGCGCATTTACCCGCATTTATATCCCTACGACACTTCCTCGACTATTTTGTAACGTCGTTCTTAATTACCCCAACATAATACTTTTCCCACGGTTATCTAAAACTGTAACATATGGCATGACGATACTGAAGACCTTACCAGTCTCCTATCCTTCGTCTAACAACATGGGTACATATAACCCCATAATACGTAAAACTATCCTTTTACGTGGGGGAGAGAACTTATCTCCCTTACAAAATCTTAATCATCAAGCGCCACCTTATAATCATATAGATTTTCAAAACCTACCAACGATGTCTTCTGTTTTCCGTAGGCAGCACTCGTACTTATCTTATTCTTGCTTGCGCGCTTTCCTGAACTTATCCGGAAGGTCGTGGCCCTGACCGCCACACCAGGCCAATTCCAAGTACCCCCAAGGGTACTTAACATTAAAACTCCTTCAAATTCAAGTACTACTTACCTTCTGCCTCAATTCACCTCAAATGAACAAGTCACACAGACTTATTAAAAACAATGATGTCAAAGAAGGAAGGATAATTTACTGGTTACCACCACTTCCCTTCCTTTCCACTCGATAATCGGCTTACCGGAAAACTGGAATCGAACACATCTCTCTCTGCAGTCAACGTTGGCATAACAAGAGGCCAACTAGCCCGTACCCATAATGTCCTCAAAGTCTGTCATATTAGCTCTGCTAGATCTGCTGGGGTCCGACGACTATATCATCACCGGGCAATTATTACATACCCGCTCAGCTACCACCCATCACTCACGGGTGTAGTCACCCCGCCTCATGGATTCAGGCTCTATTTCTTTACACTTGGTTGCTCTCTTTTTCACTGGTCGATTTCTTCCGCATTTCCAAAATTATACTAGCATACGTACATAACTTCCATACTAATCCAGGCCTCCAATCCTTTGAGTTACTAAATTAAACAATATAAGGCCATTTCCGGCTCTCACAACCTGGTTCCGGTGGAATGCGCCCACGAACCCGTAAAACGATTAACTAGACTCGGGCCTTGCACCCTCGTTACCCTGTCACGTAGCGGGACTACTACCAACTGATCCCATTCCATTACAGGCTATGGGGCGACCCTTAATAGGTCCTCAACTCGACTCTGGCCAGACTTTAACTCTTATCCTTGGTCTGACTTAACCTTTTACTACCCGAGAAGGCCTTATATACCTAAGGTCTCGGCGGTTATCAACATTCTTAGGCTCGCAATTTCCATGCTCCAAGCCTACCTTATCAGCCCCCCCGTAAACGGGTACAATAACTTCTCATAATACCATAATCGTGTTGTCTTGATCACAACAACCATACTTACTCCATACGGGTCTGATCCGTACCATTCTCTTAATCATACCACGTAGCTTAATCTATTAACATAGTCTTCCATTAAGTCCCTTAATTATAACTTCTTAAGGGTACATTACCTTCTCAGACAACGCATCATCTCCTAATTATCTCAATTTAGTACATAAAACCTTGATGAGAGTTCATTAAACTGTTTCATACCTTCCCGGTATTTATTTAGTCCTTACCAATTCCTGGTAATCTAAAATCATTCTAGGCAACACATATGTGACTCATACATAAATCAAGATAATTTGTATGTCACAATACCAACTATACTACAAATATTACCAACCTGGATACGCAATCCACATAATCTTTCCTGGGTCACTGCTGCCTTTCTCATAGCTGCAATTAACATAACTTGTTAGGGAGAGACGACCCTAACCACACAGCTCTATCGCACGATCTCAGAGTGAGAAGAATGGAAACCAATCCTAAATGTCCTGCAGCCTCCTGGTTATAGATGTGGTGCACAACACACCGATAACCAAGACTCTACTAGACACGGTCTGTAGACACTTTCCGATGACTAACTGCTCTGATACCACTTTTGTCATGACCCGGCCCCGGGCCCGCGATTTGTGCCCTACCTGGGTACACCTTACAGGTATACATCAGAGAATAGCAGCGGAACATACAAAAACTCTTAAAATACTTAGACCAAAAATATCCACAGACTAGCCGATAAGGCCACCTCCCGTAAAAATATACATAACCCAAATGTATCAGTTACATTTTTTTTCAACCCAATCCACAAGACATGACAACAGACCTCTAAGAATAACAACTGTGATGGGACAGGGCCCCGCCATACCCCTGAAGGTACAACAACCGATAATACCAGGGATATGAACCAAGGATAAGCCTCCGGAGTAATGGAGCTTCTCAACAGCTGAACAGTGATCCTAAGAGTGAGGATCAGCAGCCTGTATACTCTACCGGCGGCATGAACGCAGCCTCGTAGGAGGTCGACAACATGTACCAAATATGTGAAACTAAAAGTATCAGAATGAATCATAAGTCTAAAATAAAGCCGAGACATGTATGATAACTCAATTAACGACATCAGGCCTTAATAACAATGATAGTAAACAAGAGTATACTTTATCGCATAAAAATAGAGGCTCATGATCAAAGTAGGTCACCCGCCCATAGTATCATTAAGCGATCCTACTCGGGACTATTTCACCCGTGATAGCCGTATGGACCCGCATGAGGTAACTTCTCGCATAGATCAGATCCGCCGCATAGGTCGTGTGGACCCGCATGAGGTAACTTCCTCGCATAGGACTGGTCCGCCCGCATAGGACTATTTCACCCAAGATAAGCCAATCGACTCGCGAGGTATTTCTCATCATGGGTAGCAAATCCATGGAATATGCAAATGCCACAAACCCGGGGAATGACCCCGTAATGAACAATATATCACTAGCACAACCGGCTATCATACATAACATAAACACTACCGGCTTATCATACATAACATAAGCACTACCGGCTTATCATACATAACATAAGCAAGTTAAGAAATCCCCCTAACTTCTTATTAGCCTTATTCATATACACTCTCATTTTAGTTTACTTAAGGCACTAACATGTCATTATAAAATCCGGGAATTTAACCCAACGTACTACGTACTTCTATTCTTTTAAAATGACACTTTTCATATAGAACTTTCAAGATACTAATAATTGTAGTATCAAGTCATGTCTACTTTTCACGACAAGTCACAATACCTTTTATAAATACACTTATAGGCTTCTAAATCAAGTGACTTCTTTCTTTTAAAACCTTACGAAATTGATGCCTTCAAATCAATTTGTCTTTCATTATTTTAAGTCATTTATCATTACTTACATTACTTAGAGTAAACCACTCTTTTAACTTTCCATAAAGTTATTATAACCAACTTTCCATAAAGTTGTTATACTAACTTTATGCGTTAGACACTTCCATTCTTTTTATAACCAAGAGACTTATACTTTCAAAACCAAGTATCATATACTTTTAAAATACTTCAAGTCTCTTATCTTTATAATAGTTCAAGGAATCAATACTTTCCAATCAAGTATTCTATATATTTTCAAGTCAAGAAATCCTTGTTTACCTTATTAGGATAAACCATTCTTTTTCTTTCCATAAAGTTATTAACCAACTTTATGCTTTTGAAACCAAGGCATTTCTATCCTTTAAAAACAAGTCAAGGATATCAAATGAAACTAAATTCATTTAAATCTCGTACGTCTACCGTACTATATATTTACGACCACTCATGCTCAAGAGATAGGAAAGTTCCACATACCTCTTCGGTTCAATCCACTTGCTAAGTCCAATATGTCGTACGTAGTATGTCAACCTATAATGACCATAATAGGTTTATTAACTTCTAGCTTCAAACGTAGAATATTCTAAGTGCAAAGTCACTAAATTCCACGAAAAATCGGACAGCACTTCCTTTGTTTCTACATACTTTTCCACCTTTTTCAAGGTCCGAATTCAATAACCAAATGCCACATTTAAGGCTCAACAATTCAGTTAACCAAAGGGGATTACACGCCTTAACAAGAGGTGTAAAATTATGCCCCACAATTAATACCAAGTATCTCAATAGACAATGTCATTCTCATTAAATAGGTGCAACAACATAATATCCTTTCCAATTCCGTCTCAATCCAATTTGTTAAGTCTAACATGTCATATAGTTGTAAACAATTTTAACAACTAAATCCCCTTTCTTGTATACCATGTGACGATTATAACTAACAATAAAATTGGTTAACATCTTCAATGGCTAACATGTCATTTCTCGGCTTTTAACCTTCCAATGTATCTTAACACTTATTAAACTTCATGCCTTATATCACAAGTTCATTTATCAAATTACTACAACATGAAATCTTCAATTTCATTGGAGGACAAAGATCATTACCTTAATAAGCCCAAAATATTCCAAGGATCTCGCCCGCTTAAGCTTTTTTCCGCAACTCCTTTTCTTGTCAAAATCATCCACACGAACCCTCTACAAGCTTGCCAACATATATTCTTCTTGCCGCCTCATCAATAATTTCACTAGGCTTAGGGTTCTTGAAATTTTAGGGAGAAGAGAAGAGGAATTCCTTTAGGTTGGATCTTTGCAAATGACCAAGTCTTGCAAGACTTGGTCAATAAATAAGACCTTTCTTGGTCTACAAGATGGGAGGGACACTTGTCGCCCTCCCATGGGCCTTTTACAAAATATCTTCTGATTTTCCCCATTTTTTGCTAAAAATCCCGCCTTGGCGCCATGTTCGCACTGCGCCGTGGCGCTGATCAAACATTTTTCCCTCTCTTCTGCCAGCTGATCTTGTAACATCCATAACTTTCTACTCCGATGTCCAATCGACGAGAGGCTTGTTGCGTTGGAAACTAGACTCAATGAACTTCATACTAGGCCTTTCAAACACCTAACAACTCCTTAAATACTAGGAGGTATACCGCTCCAAAGTTGGCTGAAAATCTATCCAAAAACATTCTGTCAACTTATCTTTCCAAGTTCAAATCATATTTTCTTTCGTACGTTCTCAAATACATGACCTGAAATTACGGGGTGTAACACGGATCCTTATATTGTCACCTCTTCACCTCCACAACGATGAAAGGCTCGACAACTTCTCGAACCAAAACTCCACTATCATCGGAATCAACCAACCGAACCCCTAGGCTCGTCAGCTGATGAATCTCACGGACCATGTCCTGTCTATCTGGCTATACATCTGACATACTATCCATAGATCTACGACTAAGAGCATCTCCAACCATATTGGCTTTTCCTAGGTGGTATAGGATATCAACATCATAAGCCTTAAGCAACTCTAACCACCATCTCTGCCGCCAGTTCGGCTCCCTCTATCTGAAGATATGATGGAGGCTCTTGTGGGCTGTATCAATAGCCACATGAATTCCATAATTAATGCCTCCAAATATTCAAGGCATGCATAACTGCTGCCAACTCTAAATCGTGGGTAGGGTAATCCCTCTCATGCTTCCGTAGCTGCCGGGAAACATAGGCTATAACCTTACCGTGATGTATTTGCACACAATATTGCCTAACACTTAAAGTGTCACTATGAATCACATAACCCCCTGATCCCTCTGGGAGAGTAAGAACTGGAGCCATCGTCAACTTATCTTCCAATAACTGGAAGTCTTTCTCATACTTCCGAAATATTTGGGTATACATAATCTCAATTATGATTCCTGTTTCCCATCCTTGGTGTTGTCACACCCAACTTGGTTACTATAATTAGATTCAATTCCTTCGCTTGTCTCATGGCTAAGACTTCCTGCCAATCGCAATTTTTAGGGGGAGATTTCCTTGATCTTCGCCAAGTAGTAATCCTATTATTCTCCCCAGCTCATAGAGCTTATAGTCATGTGTTCAAACCCAATTTCACGGTATTACATAATCCAATGGTTTGCCAAGATTTCTTATCTTGTCATGATTAGGCCTCTCATCGTCCGAGTGCCTATTTGTCATACCCTTTTTTTCCATTTCAAGTTGTCTTGGGGGTCTCTTATCTCCCCGTATTTCTCATACTGACTTCCCATAATTATATGCTTGCCATATTTTGTCGAGGTGTTCTTACTGCCCATCATCTACTAATGGTCTTTACGCTAGTCTGGGGTAATTATGTCTTGGGAAACTTACATAACTATACTTGCATTCACCTTTATTATTCTGGTCATAACCCTTCATTATACTAATTATTAATAACCAAAATATTTCTACCTTGATCCTCGATCATATAGTTCTATTTATGCTTATTACAAGCATTCATATCCTTACGACGCTTATTCGGCCATTTCCTAGTGTCGTCCTCAATTACCCCAACACAATACTTTTCCCGGGGGGGAGAGCTTATCTCCCTTTCACAATCTTTCCCTGAAATTACAATCCTAATCACAGGGTTCTTGTTACACCCTGTAATTCTAGGTCATATATTTAAGAACATACGAAAGGAAATAAGATTTGCATTTGGAAAGATAAGTTGACAGAATGTTTGTGGACAGATTTTCAGTCAACTCTGGAGCGGTATATCTCCTAGTATATTAGGAGTTTTTAGGTGTTTCAAAAACCTAGTATAAATTTCATTGAGTCTAGTGTCCAACGCAACAAGCCGCTCGTCGATTGAACATCGGAGTAGAAAGTTATGGACATTACAAGATCAGCTGGCAGAAGAGAAGGAAAAATGTTTCATTCAGGCGTCACAGCGCCACGGCGCCGACTGCAGGGCCGCGGCGCCGTAAGTCCTGAACCTTTCTGAAATTGCAGCGCCACGGCGCCGGCTGTAGGGCCGCGGCGGGAATTTTTGCAGAAAATGGGTTAAATTAGAAGATATTTTTGTAGAGGACCTATGGGAGGGCGACAAGTGTCCCTCCCAACTTGTATAACAAGATAGAGGCTATATATGACCAAGTCTTGCAAGATTAAAATCATTTGCAAGGTTTCATCCAAATAGAAATTCCTCTTCTCTCTCAAAGAAATTGTGAGAAAAACCCTAAGCCTAAATGAGCTTTTTGGAAAGGCAACAAGAAGGAAATATGTTGGCAAGCTTGTAGGGGGTTCATAGAGGTGATTTTGGCGGGAAGAAGAATTTCGGAAAGAGGGCTAAAGTGGGCGAGATTGTTGGACTATTTTGGTCTTATCTAGGTAACAACTTTGTCCTCTTAAGTGATTAAAGGTTACTTATTGTTGTAGTCATATATATATATTATGCAAGCACGAGATATATATATGGAGATTGAATGTTATGGAATATTTGGATGGAATCCGAAAGTTGCATGTTTATCTTAAGATTGTAATTCGATTTGGTTATTAGTTTTAGTCGTCGCATGTTATATAAAGAAGAGATGGTAGTTGTTATTATCGATTGCGGTTATATAACATGTTAGACTAAACAACGTGAATTAAAAAGGAATTGGAAAAGACTTTACATTGTGGTTGCATTGTAACCAATAATGGAATTGAAATGTTGGGCTATTTGGATATCGATTGTGGGGCTGAATTTTACACGTCCTGTGCGGCGTGTAATCCCCTTTAATTAGTTGATGTGTTGAGCCTTAAATGTGGCATTTGGTTATTGATTTCGGGCCTTGAAAAGGTGGAAAAGTATGAAGAAACAAAGGAAGTGTTGTCCAATTTTCCGTAGAATTAAGTGAATTTACACTTGGGATATTCTACGTTTGAAGTTAGAAGTTAATAGACGTATTGTGGTCATTTTAGGTTGACATACAACGTACTGCATATTGGACTTAGCAAGTAGATTGGAACGAAGAGGTATGTGGAAACTTTCTTATCTCTTGAGCATGAGTAGTTATAAATGTATAGTACGGTAGATGTACGAGATTTAAAGGAATTCAGTAGCTTTGATACCCTTGACTTGTTTTAAGAATGTCTATGTTGGTTGAGTTACAGAACTAACTCACTTGTTTTTAAAGGATAGAAATGCCTTAGTTTCAAAAGCATAAAGTGGGTTAATAACTTTATGGAAAGTAAAAAAGAATGGTTTATTCTAATAAGGTGAACAAAGGCTGTTTGACTTGAAGATGTATAGAATACTTGATTTGGAAAGTATTGAAAACTTGATTTCTAAAGTTAAGAGACTTGAGGTATTCTGGAAGTTATGAAAGTATATGATACTTGGTTTTCGAAAGTATAAGTCTCTTGGTTATAAAAAGAATGTAATTGTCAAGAACATAAAGAGTTATAACGGCTTTATGGGAAGTTAGTTATAACAGCTTTATGAAAAGTTAAGAGAGTGTCTACTTGATTTATAGGCACAAGTTGCCTAGGTTGTCAAAAAGAAGTTACTTGGTTTTAAAGCCTTGAAATGAATTTCTAAAGGTGAAGTAACTTGATTTGAAAAATAGACATGCCTTGATACTACGGGTGTTAGTATCTTGGGGTTTTTATACAAAAAGGGTTATTTTTAAAGGAACGGAAGTACGTAGTACTTTGGTTTAAATTCCCGGGTTGTTAATGACATGTTAGTGCCTTAAGTAAACTAAAATGAGAGTGTATGATAATTATGATAAGCCGATAGTGCTCATGTTATGTATGATAAGCCGGTGGTGCTTATGTTATGTATAATAGCCGGTTGTGCTAGTGTTATGTTATTCTTGCGGGGTAAACCCCCGGGTTATTACTTATTCCATGGATTTGCTACCCATGATGCGAGTGCGGCGTTTGTACTCATTGAGGGTCCATCGGGCCTATGCGGGTGAAATAGTCCTATGCGGGTGAAATAGTCTCATGCGAGGCGGATGACCTCATTGCGGGTGAAAAAGTTCTATGCGGGTGAAATAGTCCCAGGAATAGGATTGCTTAATGATACTACGGGCGGATGGCCCTAGATTGATCATGAGCCTCCTATTTTTATGCAGTAAAGTATACTCTTGTTTACTCTCATTGTTAGTAAGGCACAGTGTACTGTTAATTGAGTATCATACATGTCTCCGGCTTTATTTTAGACTATATGATTTTATTTCAGTACCTTCAGTTTCACATACTTGGTACCAGTTGTACTGACCTCCTTCGGGGGGCTGCGTTCATGCCGCAGATAGAGTTATACAGGTTGCTGATCCTCACTCTTAGGATCACTGTTCAGCTGTTGAGAAGCTCCATTACTCCGGAGGCTTGTCTTTGGTTCAGATCCCTGGTATTGTCGGTTGTTGTATATTCAGGGGTATGGCGGGGCCCTGCCCCATCACAGTTGTTATGTCAAAATTCTTAGAGGTCTGTAGTCACGTATGTGGGTCTGTTTGTAAAGAAAAAGGATGTAACTGCTTTTGACTAATTTATATATGTATAATCAGGAAGGCAGCGTCATCGGCTAGCCTGTTGTTTACTTCTTACTGATTTACGTCGTGTGTTCTATGTATGTTCTGCTGACTTTCCCTGATAGTTACCTGTAAGGTTGCCCTAGGGCACGATCAGCGGGCCGGATCGTGACAGCTTCATTGATTTCCTCTATAATTCTAATCATCAAGCGTCACCTTAAAATCGTGTAGATTTTCAAAACCTACTAATGATGTCTTCTGTTTTTCATAGGTATCAATTATACTCATCTTATTCTTGCTTCGCGCATTCTCCTGAGATTATTCGGAAAGTCGTGGCCCTGACCGCCACACTAAACCAACTCCAAGTACCTCCAAGGGCACTTAACATAAACTCCTTCAATGATCGTACGTTTTTATTTCCATCTCTTAACTCTTTAAATTCAAGTATCACATACTTTCTACATCAATTTATTACTTCAAATGAACAAGTCACATAGACCTTTCAATTAATTATGTCAAAGAAGGAAGGATAATTCACTTATTACAATCACTTCCTTTCCACTCGATAACCGGCTCACCGGAAAACTGGAATCGAACCAATATCTCTCTCTGCAGTCAACGTTGGCATAACAAGAAGCCAACTAGTCCGTACCGATAATGACCTCAAAGTGTCATATCCAACTCTACTAGGTGCGCTAGGTCCGACGGTTGTATCATCAGGACAATTCTTATATACTCGCTCAACTACCACCCAATCACTCACGGTGTAGAGCAACGATGAAATAGAGCAACCAAGTGTAAAGGAATAGAGCACGAATCCACAATAACCTTCGGCTCACAATCCGGTTCGGTGGAACGCGTCCACGAACCCAGAAACGATTAACTAGACTTGTGTCTTGTACTCGTGACTGTCACATAGCGGGACAACCCTTAATCGACCCACTTCATTACAAATGGGGTCGACCGTAGTAGGTCCACAACATTATTGCCTAAATTCTTATTCTTGATGCAATTAAATCTTATTGCGAGAAGGCCTTGTACACCTAAGGTCTCAGCAGTCATCAATATTCTAAGGGTCACAAGTTCCATTTCCCAAGCATACATTATTAGTCCCCCACATACGGGTAAGATAACTTCTCATAAACCCATAATCGTGTTGTCTTAATCTCAACAACCATAATTACTCCATATAGATCTCATCCGTACAATTCTCTTAAGCATACCACGTAGCTTAATTTACTAACATAGTCTTCCATTAAGTCCCTTAATCATGATTTCCTAAGGGTTCATTACCTTCTCAGACAGCTCATCATCACCTAATTATCTCAAATTAGCACGTAAAACCTTGATGAGAATTCATTAAACTGTTTCATCCCTTCCCGGTATCTATTTAGTCCTTACCAATTCTTGGTAATCTAAAAT
This sequence comes from Przewalskia tangutica, assembly GCA_029844215.1. Taxonomy (NCBI): domain Eukaryota; kingdom Viridiplantae; phylum Streptophyta; class Magnoliopsida; order Solanales; family Solanaceae; genus Przewalskia; species Przewalskia tangutica. The sequence goes on along the minus strand of CM056720.1, from coordinate 87,091,572 downwards.
CATTATAGGCAACACGCATCCGACCCTCATATATAAATCCGTATAGTTGTATGTCATTATACCAACTATACAATAATTATTACCAACCTGGATACGCAATCCACATCATCCTTCCTGGGTCACTGCTGCATTTCTCATAGCTGCAATCAACATAACTAGTTAGGGAAAGACTACCCTAACAACATTTCTGTCGCACGATCTTAGAGTGAGAAGAATGAAACCAATCCTAAATGTCATGTAGCCTCCTGATTATAGATGTGGTGCACAACACACCGACAATCAAGACTCTACTAGACATGGGCTGTAGACACTTTCCGAGGACTAACTGCTCTGATAACACTTTTGTCACGAGCCACTGGCCCACGGCGGTGCCTGCACAGGCACCCTTACAGGTATACATCAGAGATAACCAGCGGAAAATAAATAAAGCTCGTAGACATGCAGTACTGTGAAGTAAGGAACAGGCTAGTCGACAAGGCCACCTTTCTGCATATATACATAATAACAGAAATACATCTTTGTACAAGTCCAACCCAAAAAACATGACTATAGACCTCTAAGAGTTTTACATAACAACTGTGACGGGATAGGGCCCCGCCATACCCTTGAATATACATGAATCTACAACAACAGGGATCCGCACTGTTACACCCGAAATTACAGGACATGTATACGAGAATAGACGCAAGAACACAAGACTTGAAAATTGAGTACGAAAGAAAGAATTGTTTTTCAAGGAAAATCTTAGAACCTCGGGAAGGAAAATGTTCGTTGATGAGAATTAGATTCTCAAAATGCTTTATTTTAGGAGTATGAAATTTATTAACATTGTGGAAATTTATTTACGGATTTGGTCACGTAGGGCCCACCCGAGAAATTGTACGTTTTGTGGGGCCCATGAGGGTTACGGAATTTTATGGATGAATGAGAGGGCGACACGTGTCACCCCCAACATGGGCTTGTTCGAAATGGACCAAGGGTATTATGGTCAATGACCAAGGTAGATGATCAAGTCTTGACAAGCTTGATAAAATTGACCAAGTCAACTAAGCCAAGTTGACACTTGATATTTAATCTCCTTCATCCAAGCCACACAAGTGTTTTGATCTAAGCCCTCCATTGTGTTATATATTCAACCTAGTAGCAAGACTTAGCTCCCAACACTTAGAAAAAAATTCAAGACCTTGTTCTTTCATTAAGGTGCTCTTGGGTTCATGCCCATTCCCACACAAAAAATTTTAGTTTGTGGTTCATATTTCACCATATTTTAACTCAAGGTTCCTAGGGGTATTTTAAGAATATCTCAATAGAAAGATCCCGGAAAAACGACGTTTTTACGTTAGTCGCAAGGCGAAAACCTAAGGAGTTCTTCAACTTTGAAGTTGGAAATTGAAGGGAAGTTGTTTGTGAACTTCTAAGGGCTTCAAATAGCGGATTGGAGCATGAAGGAAAGGAGCTAAGATTGCTAAGGAGCGACTTTGAATCTTGGAATTTTATAAGGGCTTATCAAGGTAACAATCTTGTCGTTTTAGTGATTAAAGATTACTTATTGTTGTAGTTATTGATATAAACAAGCATGAGATGTATATATTGAAGTTTGATAAGTGTTATGAATATTGGAACCACTAATCCGAAACTAGCATGATTAGCCTTTGACATTACAATTCAATTTGGTTATTAGTTTAGTCGTCACATGTTATATAAAGAAGGAATTATAGTTGTTAAAGTTGTGTTATACCCCGTATTTTCAGAGTATGTACGTAGGGACGTACGTAGAAAATTTGAGCCTTAAGTTAGGCAAGTTTCGAAATTTGTACACAACACCCGATTAGAGTCGTTTTTCGACCAAAAGGTTCCACCGCATTTGTTTGGAAAAATCCGGCGATGTCATTTATAAATTTTTGGGCTTTTTCCGAGAGACGAAACAATTTGGACCAACGGGAGGGTGACATGTGTCACCTCACATTGGAAGCAAAGGGACGCGAAATGGCCATTCTTGGCACGCGTTTTGTTGCCCAATTTTGGTCAAGGGTTAGGTAGGATATTTTTGTGTAGTTGATGAGCAAGTGGGACCCACAAACACATGGCTTGATCTTGACCTTACACTTGCTATACACTTGGAAGAATCTTGGCCATTGGTTGGCCATTTCTTCACCTATAAATACCCCTCCATGTTGATGAACTTCTTCATCCAAAATTGTTCTAAGTGTTAAAAATCTCTCCCCCTCAACCTTGAAATCGCCCAACACCCTCCCTCGTAAGGCCTGCCGAGAGCCTCCCTCCCCTTTGTGGTGTCCCAGTGGGTACCCCTAGCCTAGTTGTTGTCGTATAATACCCCTTGTTGTGGTATAGAAATACTCTCCTAGTGTTGTTGTAATGTCCAAATACCTTGGCCCAAATACCTTGTAGTATTCCCAAGGTTACACTTATACAAAAGCCCAGAAAATACGATTATACTTCCTTTAGCCACAAAAACGAAACCCTAAGGAAATCTTCACCCGTTGTTGAAGTTGTAAGTAGAAGTTGGTTAGAACTTCTAAGGGTTGTTTGGAGCGCCGAGTAGGAGCTGCGTTGCTCAGGATCGACTTTATACTTGGATAATTTTGGGCTTATCGAGGTAAACACTACTGTCCTTCTATTGTAATTGGAAATTACATAAGTGTTGAATATATAGTTGTTGTATACTATATATAGAACTGAACTTAGTATTGTGGCAATGTCTTTTGACTTAAGCCTGAAGAATAAAGAATTGAACAGTAATCACATAGAAGGATAATAAAGAGAAGAACTGAACTGTAATTACCTAGGGCTGTATTACAGTAGACTTATGTAACATTACTGTGTAGTAGAATTGTACGCGTCCGGTTAGACGTGTTAACCCCCCTGGTTGGCTTGGTAGCCGACCTCGATAAAGGAGGAGATTTACGCTGTTGCGGGAGAATCTTGCGAATTTTATGTAGAAAGATAGAAACGTGTGTTTTGGGGTTAATAGAAGTTTGTGACCTTTATAGGTGAAAGTACTAAGAGTAGCGTATTCTACTCGATGAGTGGAAAGGGCTAGCAAGGTTGTAGTACTTGGAGCTTTTTGCTATCGCCGATAATCGTCGCGAGGTATGTGAACCTCTTCCTATCTCTTCTAGCATGATATGTGTGAACTATGTAGTACGGTGAGCGTACGTGTTAATTGTGTTTGATTGTTCTTAAAACATAAAGTGTTATAACGGCTTTATGGGAAGTTGGTTATAATGACTTTATGTAGGTAAGAAAATACTTTGTGGTTTTAAAAGGTAATCGATGTGAATTATAGCGGCTAGTTATAAAATAAGAACTTGATGTATTTCAAAAGATTTATAAATCGTTTTGGAAGGAGAGTAACACTTGGTTTTAAAAGGTTTTAAAAAGAGTTATACTAGCTTTATGGGAGTTAGGTATAATGTCTTAAGAGAGGTAAAGAAAATGGTTTCGATGTTAGAAGTTAAGAGACTTGATCTTATAAGATAAGAGACGTAACTTATTTGTTTTAATGTGAATGTTTGTGTGAAACCTCATTCGTGAGTAATGAGTACTTGGTTTTATTTAAAGGGATAATGTTTACCGATTTGGAAATCGAGAATGTGTATCGACAGGACAACTGCAGCGTTAATAAAGGAAAATGTATTGAATAATGATGAATTGTATTAAAACCGAGAAACCTCCATCTGCATAGAAACTAAGATGAGACAAAATGATATACATTTTCTAGATCATGTTCTTTGTAATAAGAATGTTGTAAACAAGAATAACCTACTCTCACGTGAGACATATATTACTCAATTGTTCTAAAAAGGAATCAAGTGATTAAGTTTGGAAACTATGAAACCATTTGAAAATGAGAAGCTTGAGTAATTTAAACTAGGCAAACTGGAACTTAGGAAAAGAATGTTGTTACTTGATTTTGAAAAGGGAATGTGGGTTGGTCATTCTAATACTATGGGTATCGGGTGACTTTTATAAAAGTAATGGATCTCTTTTAAAAGAACTTAACGTATGTAGTACTTTGGGGTTAAAAACCCGGACTTTGGCATAAAATGAAAGTACTTTGAGTTGTTGTGAAACTTGCCTATGCTTGTTGTTGTGAAACTTGCCTATGCTTATTGTTGTGAAACTTGCCTATGCTTGTTGTTGTGAAACTTGCCTATGCTTGTTGTCGTGAAACTTGCCTATGCTTGTGATGATAGCCTTTGTTGTGCAAGTGTGGTATTTACGTATTCTGCGTCTCTCGATAGAGGCCGGTTGACTTATTGAGAACTTACTTGGACGTCTTTGGCGGTGATGGAGAATTCCAGTATGTTTCCATTTTGATTCTTGTCTTGTTGTTGATGTCACATGGACATGTCTACACCGTCGCAGATTCGGGCACGCGACCGTGGCGGTTGATTACCCGATATATGGTTATTCGCAACATGGGCGTGTCTACACCGTCGCAGATTCGGGCGTGTGGCCATGCGCGGGTTGACCACGAGATATTGTTATTGAGGTTACATGGACATGTCTACACCGTCGCGATTCCGGTACATGTGGCCACGCGGCCTTGTTATTGTGTTGCATCATGGACATGTCTACACCGACGCGATTCGGAGCATGCGGCCATGATGCGAACATGATGGATGTTGTGGCGTGAGACCCATAGTTATATTTAGTGGTGACTTTGAGGCGTGAGTCCACGACTTGATCGCTTTTATGTTGCGTCTTGTATTTTGGTTATCATACATGTCTCCCGCTTTTTAAGCTATTATGATTTCATTTACTGATTTGTGATTTCACTTGCGGTACTGTTGTCGACCTCCTTCGGGGCTGCGTTCATGCCGCAGGTAGGTACATCAGTCGTGGATCCCCGCCATAGGATCTCATTTCGCGTGTTGAAAGCTCCTTCCTTGAGGCTTATCTTTGGTATGTTTCCTCGAGTTGTAGGTTCTTGTACATTCGGGGTATGGCGGCCCCGTCCGTCATAGTTGTTGTAAATCTTAAGTGCAGAGTACTGTTGTAGGCGGGGTTTGTAAAAATGATAAGCTTTCGGGTTTTTATGTATATACTGAAGGCAACTGTTTTGGTTGGCCTGTTTATTTATTATATCTCTTGTTTCATGACTTGTGTTTTATTTTCCGCTGGTTTTCTCTGATGTTGTATCACTAGGGTGCCCGGGGTAAGGCACCAGTCACGGGCCCGGAATTCGGGGCGTGACAAGTTGTTTACGACTATATAACATATTAGACTTAACAACTTGGATTGAAAAAGAATTGGAAAGGACTTTGTGTTGTTGTACATGTTAGCCGAGAAATGTCTTTGGATATTGAACTACTTGGTATTAATTGTGGGGCAGAATTTTACACGTATTGTAAGGCGTGTAATCCTTTTTTTTTTTTTTAGTTAAATGCAAATATTATAAAAGAACAAACGAAAAGAACAGGAAGCTACAATCAGTCGTTAAGGGTTCTCAATCCTCAACGTAAGCATAAACACGAAATGAAAGAACGGGGGGATGGGGCGTTCACACAAAGGTGACGTTACAGGAGGGGATTAAATCATAAGCTCAATCTTGGAAAGTTGAAATACTCTTTTCACTTTTCAAAATTGCTGCTTGGCTTTGTACTTGATACAATTCTTCCTTGAAGTAACTTCTGGCCATCCATCATTACCCGCGCAAAGTGGTGTTTGCATGTACACCCTCGGCGTATTCACGATACCCATAGCACTTCTAATCGTATAGGGACCACCAAGAAAAGTGTTGGTTCCCGCTAATGAAGTCGAAAAGCTAGTATTATTGGGAATTGGTGTCCCAAAAGTCTTATGTTGTATTAATACATTATCAATTAATGCATTAGAGTTCCTATGGCTCTCAGTTTTGGCAGTATCGGTTGCCCCCCAAATCGAGTAATGACGTTCATTAAAACGAGATGACTCTACATTCCCCATGCCAATTAAAAGTGTTGAGTTAATAGGCTTCTTTTGGAGAGAAAACCCCTCAGCTTCCGCATCTTTTGCCTTACCAAGATCCGTTGGAATAGTAGCAATTTCGATTGTAGCACCCATTGAATGAGGCGTGCTATTGTCAAAACCGGTTCCCACCGAAATCGAATTACGAAGTCGCCTTAAATGAGATGGCTTGTCACTTCCAAGAACCATGGTGTTATACCCCGTATTTCCAGAGTATGTACGCGAGGACGTACGTAGGAAATTTTGAACTTCAAATAGGCTTGGCCGATTTAATTTTGTGCACAACACCCGGTTAGAGTCGTTTTTCGGCGAAACGTTTTCACAGCTTTCGTAGGGGAATTTACGGCTATGTCCTTTCTAATTTTTGCGGATTTTTACGAGAGACGAAAAGTGTTTGACCAACAAGAGGGCGCCACATGGCACCCACTCAATTGTGGACTTCAATCGTCCATTTGGACGAAATGGATAGGCAAAGGCACGTTTTTGTTGCCTTGACAAAGTCAAGGGTAGGTAGGATATTTGTGTTTGGTAAATCCTAGCCCTACACTTGCCTAACACATGGATTGATCTTGGCCATTGGTTGGCTTTCACTTGGCCTATAAATACCCACCCCTTTGATGAACTTATTCATCCACAAATTTGCCTAAGTCTTGAAAGCTCTCCTTCTCCCTCCCCTTTGTGTTGAGTTCGGCAATGAGGCCTCCCCATCTCCTAGAGGCCTTGGCCGAGGGGTACACCCCCCCCTAGTTGTGTGGCCGTGGGTACCCCTATCCTAGTTGCTTTGATAATACCCCCCTCTTTTGGTAGAATACTCTCAAAAGTATTGTTATAATGCCCAAATTACCTTAGCCTATACCTTGTAGTATTCTAAGGTTATACTTGTACAAAAAGCCCAGAAATACTATTATACTTCCCGTCAGTCACAAAACCGAAACCCTAGGGAAATCTCCATAGTCCGTTGGAGTATTGTGTAGAAGTTGGTTAGAACTTCTGGGTGGTTTAGAGCGGGTTGGAGCGCTCGGAGTTGGAGCTAAACGATTGCCCAGGATCGACTTTAAGCTAGGATAATTATGGGCTTATCGAGGTAATTATCTTGTCCCTCTATTGTAATTGGAAATTACATAATTGCTTGAATATATAGTTGAAGTATACTATATAATGGAACTGAACGTAGTTATCGCAATGTCTTTTGACTTAAGCTGAATAATACTTACGGCAATGTCTTGCGACTTAAGCACGAATTTAAAGAAAATCGAATGTAATTACATAGGGTTGTATTACGGTAGACTTGTGTAGTAGTACAGTGGAGTAGAATTGTACCGTTTGGGTTAGATATATAACCCCTGGTTGGCTTGGTAGCGGCCGATAGAGAGAGATTTACGCTGTCGCGGGGAGTCTTACGAATTTTAAGTAGAATGTTCTACGAAGAGACCTAATGTTAATAAGCGCCTTGTGGCCTTATAGGTTGAAGTACTACGTGTGGTGCGATCTACGTGGCTTAAGGAGTAGCCGACAGTTGGAAGTACTTGGAGCGTTTTGCTATTAGTCGATACTCGTCGCGAGGTATGTGAACCTCTTCCTATCTCTTCTAGCATGATATGTGTGAACTATGTAGTACGGTAGACGTACATGTGCTAAATGTATTTGATTGGTGTAAACATAAAGTGTTATAACGGCTTTATGGGAAGTTGGTTATAACAGCTTTATGTTGGTTAGAAAATACATGTGGTTTTTAAAAGGTAACTGATTTGAACTATAACTGGCTTGTTATGTGTTAATAAAGAAAGAACTTGAAGTATTTCAAAAGATTTTTGAATCATTTTGAAAGAAGAAGTAATATTTGGTTTTTGAAAACTTAAGAGTTATACTAGCTTTATGGGAAGTTAGGTATAACGGCTTAAGAATGTTTTACTGATTTCGGAAATCAGAATGTGTATCGACAAACCACTGCAGCGTTAATAAAAGGAAATGTTTTGACTAATTAAGCATTATTAAAACCAGTAGAAACTTCCATCTGCATAGAAACTAAGATGAGACAAGATGATATTTCCTAGATCATGGCTGCTGTAATAAGATTGTTATAAACAAGAATATCCTACTCACATATAAGGCTTAGGTTTCTCAGATTGTTTAAAGGAGAATTATATTCTTAAATGAATAAGACTATGAACTACGAAACCTTTCTAAAATTAGGCAAACTTGAACATTGGAAAAGAATGTTGCTACTTGATTTTACAAAGAGAAGTAATTGATTTACTTTAAAAAGATAATCACTCTATGTTCATATACTACGGGTATTGTGTGGTTTTTTTGGGAAGTAACGTATCTTTTAAAGATTTAATGTATGAAGTACTTTGGGGATAGGTACCCGAACTTGTTAGTAGAAAGTACCTTGTGTGAATAACTTGATTGTATTGGTTTGTGATAGCCCTGTAATACTTTCTTGTTGACTTGATAAGTAAGCATGTTAGGATGCTACGTGTGTTAGTATCTTGTGATTATTATGTGAGTGGTCACTCGTTAGGCTTACGTTGTTAAGCGTTAAGCGTTGTACTATTATTGTATCACATACCCTCGACTTATTATACCGAGGGCTTGCCACCTTGATGCGGTCTTTCACGGCCTATGCGGTCCTCGTGACTATGCGGACGCGTAGCTCAGGATTTGATCATTCCGGTGTTTAGCACGATGCGGGGATTCCCTATGCGGTCTGCTGAGACTATGCGGTCTTTTGAGACTATGCGGGTTGCGGAGCCTAGGCGGATACCGAGGGTTGGCGCCCGACGCGGTATACCTCGGCGATGCAGGACCACGATTCGAGGAATACCTCATGCGGTCCGTGTGACCTATGCGAGTCGCGAGAGTTCGAGAATAGACGCGCACATTGATATTGCGGGCGGTGGCGGCCGATCATGTTGTGCGTTCTATAAAGACCTCGGGATACAGTTTGTGGTATTTTTGGTGCGTGGTCTTAGTAGTCGGCTATGCCTTCGCACTTGCCCCGCACGTTTATTGTGATAACTTTGAGGCGTGAGTCACGACTTGACATATCGCTTATTTGTTGTGGATCAGTTTGCTTATCATACATGTCTCCCGCTTTATAGACTATTATGATTTCATTTATGATTTTTAGTTTCACATACTGATGCACTGTATCTTCGACCTCCTTCGGGGCTGCGTTCATGCCGCGAGTTGAGGTACACCGCCGTTGATCCTAGCTCGTGGTCACGGTCGGCGTATGGAAAGCTCCGCTTTCTCGAGGCTTATCGGTAAAGTCCCCGTCGTATAGGTGTTTACATTCGAGGTTTGGCGCCGCCCCGCCATTGTTGTCGTATCATTATTAGAGTCCGTAGTAATCTTGTTGTGGCGGGTTTGTAAAAAGGATTAAACTGCTCGTTTGTAATGTTGTTATTTATATACGCAAAGGCGAGTTTTCCTCGACATCGCTTTGTACTTGCCATTTCATGTATGTGTTTTATGTTCATTGATTACTCGATGTTGTGTCACTAGGGTGCCCGGTAAGGCACGATCACGCCCGCCGGTCGTGACAAAAGTGGTATCGAGCGATTAATCCTGAAAGTGTCTACGCACCGTATCGAAAGAGTCTTGATTATCGGTGTTGTGCACCACACCAATAATCGTGAGGCTATAGGATATTTAGGAGTGGTTTCTATTCTTCTCACTCGAGATCGTGCCTTAGAGCCGTGTTGTAAGTTGGACCCTCCGACGAAATTCTTTCCTTATCGTTATGCCTCCGCGCAGGCAACCCGAGCCCAGAGGGCAAGCGGCGAGGAGTCGCGAGCAGTTCGGAGGTGGCGAGAGCCAGGCCCAATCATTACCTAGGTAGTGCTTCATTCGGGAGTTCTGCGACATCACTAGCCCAGCAGAGTTTAGCACGGCGCGATTCTACTGCGGCCATGACATTTGAACCTTCGGGCCCACGATCGAACAGAGAATTTAGATTGCAAAGAGGCGACCACATTAGCTATAGATTTGGCTACGAGAGTATACCGATGTACCGCGAATCTTGAGGACTATCTAAAAGAGGTTGTGCGAGTAATTCTTGATTGGCTTGAGCATGGCTCGTATGCGGGCTTATGCGCAGCAGCCGAGAAAACATAGAGATCGACGTTAACGGCGACAAATGTAAGAGGGCGAGCAGCGCGTCCTTTAGTAACTTTCGAGGCGAGTCGCCACCGCCAGATTGATATGCACCTCGCCTGCGCAGTGGTCTTCCACGGGTTGGGGACGTTCGGAGTATGCAGAGTTGGTCGTAACTCCGTGGCTTCCGTCAGCGATGTGACGCCATCCCGGGAATGTCGTCTTTTAGTTGGTACTTGTTGCACCCACGACCGCCGTGGTCCGATGTCGATAGAGTGTCCTTGTAAGAGGACTTAGCCTTCAGATCGTGGGTAGTTCGTCATCTTCCTAGCTATGCGCCTACGGGCGGTTTGATTAGAACGACTAAGGGAGTGAAGCGATGGGTATAGATATATCTTTAACCCTCTAGAGATCAGTATGTGTGATAAGGTGAGTATACCTTAGGTGCTATGTTCCGATAGCGGTGTGTTAGTTGTGTTTAGAGATCATGGTTGTTTAACCGAGTAAGATTTTGGGGGATAGATAAGGTGTGAACCTTAGAATGTTTTACGTTGAGACCTTAGAGGTGAGGCCATCTCGAGAAAAGGTGTAGTGTTATGTTTGACCCTTATCGGAAGTGCATAGTGCACGTGAGTTATGTTTGGGATAGGTCCCAGTAATGTGGAATGAAAGGGGTAGTTGAGCTAAGAAGACCGCTAGGTTTTCAAACATGATTAGTGAGATTGTTCGGATCGGAGCTAGTATTGCGCAAGGCCGTCGGGTTGAGGCCTCGTTGCGGGTCAACCCGCGTAGATTTGGGCGTGGGGTCAGGTTGTGGTGGTCCCGCCTTGTGTTAGGTTGAGGGTGTTAGGCCCAAGTTTAGTTAACCAAATGACGAGTTCGTGGATACGCTCGACCGATGGTCGGGCCGATGGGGCAGCCCATCGTGTTCTTCGCTCGACCGCTCACTCGGCGATGTTGAATTATCGAAGGTTGTAAGGCTGCACGGGTGCCTACCTTCACCTTATGACAGTGGAGCCTGTGGTAGGCCGTTGTTGTTTACGGAGGTTTTGCCAAGCATGTTAAGAACTCGGTGAGTCTCGACCGCATTCGCTTCGCCAGTGTGGATTTCGTGGTAGTTGTGGAGATTGTTGTCTCCCCGTGGAGGAGTGTTTAGCTACCATTTCGGTGTTCGGACGTCACCTTTGAAGCCTTGTAAGGGCGGAAGTGTAAGTTGCCGGTCGATTGGTTCGATGTTGGCAAGATTCAGATAGTTGGTTCAGGCTTGTTCCAGCAGACTGTGGATAGTAAGAAGCTTGTCTAGAAGAAGTTCTGGCAGCTCAGAGGAATTGTGCGGATAATCGGCGACGACGCCAGAGTTCGTGCCGACGGTCGGTCTTCTGAGTACCACCCGGGTGGGTGTGACGAGTTTTGGAATACAGAGGAACTTAGCCCGAGTTACTTGGGCCCTTTGAGTTCATGTGAAGAATAGGTCGTTGCCTTATATGTTAGCATTTGCCGTCCGACCTAGGAGGCAAGACGTCCGGTCTTTCGTATTGTTATGATCGGAAAGTATCGAGAATCCATCCGAGTATTCCCGTTAATGATGACCAAGTCAAGATGATAACCGAGTTTTGAGATCAAGCGATGTCGAAATGTGGTAAGAGTTCGAGTGTACGACACCTCGTGGATCGCATGTAGTCCGGCACCATTTGTTGGGTCGCCGAGTGACACTAGAACCTCGCGCAAGGTGACAAAAGTGGTGTCGGGAAGAAGCGAGCATGTATGGCGAGCATAGATGTGACCATTTCTTTTGTTTGGAAAAAGTGTGGAGGAGTATATTTTAGACCCCGGAGAGGTGTTTGTGGTGATGTTAGAGGTGATTCCTCGTGGACTTGGATGTAAGTATTTTGCGCATTGTTTCGCGGCCATTGTGGGCGTGATTGTTTCGTAAGTGGTAGTAAAGACTATCTTGGCGCGGTTGTTTTGAGACTTGAAGGAACATTCGACGAATGTTTCTGAGAGGGAGAATGTTATACCGTATTTCCAGTATGTACGCGAGGACGACGTAGGGAAATTTTGAACTTCAAATAGGCTTGCCGATTTAATTTTGTGCACAACACCCGTTAGAGTCGTTTTTCTACAAACGCTTTCCACACTTTCGTAGGGAATTTCCGCTATGTCCTTTCTAATTTTGCGGATTTTTCCGAGAGGCGAACGTGTTGATCAACAAGAGGCGCCACTTGGCACCCTCTCATCAGTGGACTTCAATCGTCCATTTGGACGAAATGGATAAGCAAAGGCACGTTTTGTTGCCTTGACAAAGTCCGGGTAGGTAGGATATTTGTGTTTGGTAAATCCTAGCCCTACACTTGCCTAACACATGGATTGATCTTGGCCATTGGTTGGCTTTCACTTGGCCTATAAATACCCACCCCTTTGATGAACTTATTCATCCACAAATTTGCCTAAGTCTTGAAAGCTCTCCTTCTCCTCCCCTTTGTGTTGAGTTCGGCCAGAGGCCTCCTCTCCTAGAGGCCTTGGCCGAGGCACACCCCCTCCTAGTTGTGTGGCGGGGTACCCCTAGCCTAGTTGCTTTCAGATAATACCCCTCTTTTGGTAGAATACTCTCAAAAGTATTGTTATAATGCCCAAATTACCTTAGCCTATACCTTGTAGTATTCTAAGGTTATACTTGTACAAAAAGCCGTAAATACTATTATACTTCCGTCAGTCCACAACGAAACCTAGGAAATCTCCATAGTCCGTTGGAGTATTGTGTAGAAGTTGGTTAGAACTTCTAAGGGTGGTTTAGAGCGGGTCGAGCGCCGGAGTTGAGCTAAACGATTGCCGGATCGACTTTAAGCTAGGATAATTATGGGCTTATCGAGGTAATTATCTTGTCCTCTATTGTAATTGGAAATTACATAATTGCTTGAATATATAGTTGAAGTATACTATATAATGGAACGAACGTAGTTATCGGCAATGTCTTTTGACTTAAGCTGAATAATACTTACGGCAATGTCTTGCGACTTAAGCTGAATTTAAAGAAGAGTACCGAATCAGTAATTACATAGGGTTGTATTACGAGACTTGTGTAGTAGAGTAGTGGAGTAGAATTGTACCGTTTGGGTTAGATATATAACCCCCGGTTGGCTTAGGCGGCCTCGATAGAGGAGGAGATTTCTGTTGTTGCGGGGGAGGTCGCGAATTTTACGTAGAATGTTCTACGAAGAGACCTAATGTTAATAAAGCGCCTTGTGGCCTTATAGGTTGAAGTACTACGTGTGGTGCGATCATGTGGCTTAAGGAGTAGCGACGGTTGGAAGTACTTGAGCGTTTTGCTATTAGTCGATACTCGTCGCGGTATGTGAACCTCTTCCTATCTCTTCTAGCATGATATGTGTGAACTATGTAGTACGGTGAGCGTCATGTGCTAAATGTATTTGATTGGTGTAAACATAAAGTGTTATAACGGCTTTATGGGAAGTTGGTTATAACGACTTTATGTTGGTTAGAAAATACATGTGGTTTTAAAAGGTAATCGATTTGAACTATAAGCGGCTTGTTATGTGTTAATAAAGAAAGAACTTGAAGTATTTCAAAAGATTTTGAATCATTTTGAAAGAAGAAGTAATATTTGGTTTTGAAAACTTAAGAGTTATACTAGCTTTATGGGAAGTTAGGTATAACGGCTTAAGAATGTTTCTTGATTTGGAAATCGTAATGTGTATCGACAAACCAACTGCAGCGTTAATAAAAGGAAATGTTTTGACTAATTAAGCATTATTAAAACCGTGAGAAACTTCCATCTGCATAGAAACTAAGATGAGACAAGATGATATTTCTAGATCATGGTCATTGTAATAAGATTGTTATAAACAAGAATATCCTACTCACATATAAGGCTTAGGTTTCTCAGTTGTTTAAAGGAGAATTATATTCTTAAATGAATAAGACTATGAACTACTAAACCTTTCTAAAATTAGGCAAACTTGAACATTGGAAAGAATGTTGCTACTTGATTTTACAAAGAGAAGTAATTGATTTACTTTAAAAGATAATCACTCATGTTCATATACTACGGGTATTGTGTGGTTTTTGGGAAGTAACGATCTTTTAAAGATTTAATGTATGAAGTACTTTGGGGATAGGTACGAACTTGTTAGTAGAAAGTACCTTGTGTGAATAACTTGATTGTATTGGTTTGTGATAGCCTTGTAATACTTTCTTGTTGACTTGATAAGTAAGCATGTTAGGATGCTACGTGTGTTAGTATCTTGTGATTATTATGTGAAGGGTCACTCTGTTGTGCTTACGTTGTTAAGCGTTAAGCGTTGTACTATTATTGTATCACATACCCGTTGACTTATTATACAGGGCTTGCCACCCGACGCGGGTCTTTACGGCTATCACGGTCCTCGTGACTATGCGGAGTCGCGGTAGCTCGTGATTTGATCATTCCCGGTGTTTAGCCCGACGCGGGGATTCCTGTCTGCGGTCTGTTGAGACTATGCGGTCTTTTGAGACTATGCGGGTTGCGGGAGCCTGAGCGAATACCGAGGTTGTTGACGCCCGATCGCGGTATACCTCGGTGATGCAGGACCATGATTCGAGAATACCTCACGCGGTCCGTGTGTGACCTATGCGAGCTGCGAGAGTTCCAGGAATAGACGCCGCATTGATATTGCGGGCGGTGGCGGCTTCGATCATGTAGTGCGGTCTAGAAAGACCTCGGGATACGCTTTGTGGTATTTTTGGTGCGTGGGTCTTAGTAGTCGGCTATGCCTTCGCACTTGCCGTGCGGGTTTATTGTGATAACTTTGAGGCGTGAGTCACGACTTGACATATCGCTTATTTGTTGTGGATCAGTTTGCTTATCATACATGTCTCTGCTTTATAGACTATTATGATTTCATTTCTGATATTTTTAGTTTCACATACCTGCACTGTTATCGACCTCCTCGAGGTGCGTTCATCTGCGCGAGTTGAGGTACACCGATCGTTGATCCTAGCTCTCGGTCACGATTCAGCGTATGGAAACTCCGTTTCTCGGAGGCTTATCGATGGTAAAGTCCTGTCGTATAGGTGTTTACATTCGAGGGTTTGGCGGGGCCACTGTCCATCATTGTTGTCGTATCATTCTTAGAAGTGCAGTAATCGTTGTGGCGGGGTTTGTAAAAAGGATTAAAGCTTCGTTTGTAATGTTATTTATATATGCGAAAGGTGAGTTTTCCTCGACATTCTTGTTTTGTACTTCATTTCATGTATGTGTTTTATGTTCGTGATTACTACGATGTTGTGTCACTAGGGTGCCGGGTAAGGCACGATCACGCCCGGTTCGGTCGTGACACGTAGGATTAGGAAGCGACCGGTTGGAGCACCTAATGAATGAGGCGTGCCATAGACATCCGCAACAATTGAATGCATCAAATAACTAGACCTCTTTTGGATAAAAACCCTCGCCAGTAGCCTTAGCAAATCCAAGGCCAATTGGGTTGGGAGAAACCAAGAGCTGCGCCTCAACCCAAGACCACCAAAGATGACCTCTTGCACACCAAGATCACCCTCTTGGCACGCTAACAACCTGTAACACCCTTGATCCGAATACTCCATGAAAATTCAGCAAACAAGCGGCCACAGCAGAAGTTTGCCTCTGAAATGCAAACTTCAAATTCCTATCTTGTATCTTGTAATCTTGAACAATGAAAATAATCTCTTTCATTCTTTCAATGAAATCTTTGTATTCTTTCTCATGGCTATAAGGAAGATACCTTACTCTATAACAAATCAATTAGAGTGAGCGTGAAATGAACACACAAACTTCAATGTAGGATGGATTAGATCAAAGAACAATCCGTGTAGTATATCAGTTGATGAAAATCATAGAAGAAGGAAGACGTAGAAGAGCAACTAGGAAAAAATGTTGAGAGCATTTCCGCCTAGTGAGAGAAACATCTCTCTAACTCCTATTTTGAGGTAATGAACCTATACGTGTAATCCCCTTTGATTGGTTGATGTGTTGATCCTTAAATGTGGCATGTTGGTTATTGATTTTCAGGCCTTGAAAAAGGTGGAAAAGTAAGTAGAAACAAAGGAGGTGCTTTCCAATTTTCCGTAGAATAAGAGACCGTATACTTAGTATCATTCTACGTTAGAAACTAGAAGTTGATAGTCGTGTTGTGGTCATTATAGGTTGACAATTCTACGTGCGGCGTATTCGACTTAGCTTGTGGATTAAGCCGAAAAGGTATGTGAACCATCTCCTCATCTTCTAGCTTGATTCCTTAGGGTAAAGAAAGTAAATCCTACTCCTTAAATGATCCACTCCTTGATTTTACTTGGATTGCCTAATATAGAAGTTTTTCTATATACTTCCTTGATTGTACTTTGGATGTTTAAATTGGAAGTTGTTGTAGTCCATTCCCTTGATGAAATTTGGATTTTCAAAAGTGAAAGTGTTTTACTTGAAGTACTTAGAGTCTTAAAAAGGAAGTGGTTCATAAATCTCTTGGATAGTGCCTTAGTTCCAAAACCTAAAATTTGTTATAACGGCTTTAGGGAGTCAAATGAGTGTTTAGTTAATTGATTTAAAGAGGAGAAATGACATGATTTAAAGAAGTAACTTGTTTTAAAGGTGTGAGTTACTTGGGATTTAAAAGTAGAAGCAACTTGATTTCTAAAGTTAAGAAACTTGATTTCTAAAGTTAAGAGACTTGAAGTATTTTGAAAGTTATGTAACTTGATTTGAAAGTATATGATACTTGGTTTTAAAAGTATATGTCTCTTGGTTATAAAAAGAATGAATTTGTCTAAACCATAAAGAGTTATAACGACTTTATGGGATGTTAGTTATAACGGCTTTATGGAAGGTTAAGAGAGTTGTCTAATTTGATTGATAGGCATGAGTTGCCTAGGTTGAGAAATTAGAAGTTACTTGGTTTCAAAGTCTTGAAATGAATTCCTAAAGTTGTAGTAACTTAATTTGAAAAATAGACATGCCTTGATACTACGGGTGTTAGTATCTTGGGGTTTTATATAAAAATGAGTCTTTTGAAAAGAATGGAAGTACGTAGTACTTTGGGTTAAATTCCCGGATATTTTTTATGTGAAACGAAAGTGCCTTAAGTTTATAAAATGAAATTCATTTTTGTATGATAATGAAAGTCTAAAGATTTTATGAACTTGCCTATGCTTTCTTGTGATAGCCTTTGAGGGTAAAATATTATATTTCTGCCGTGACTCGATTCTGGTAGGTATGTCTTATGTGAATTTACTTGGGCGTCGCGGTGATGAGGGATTCCATGAGTATGCTTCCATTGTGATGGATCCATGGACATGCTTATACGATGGAGGATTCCGGGGCATGCGACCATGATGCGGGTTAAATCCCCGGGTGATATTGTTATTCCATGGACTAGCTCTCCATGAGGTTTAGTGGCCGATATGGATCCGTAGCTAGCTTTACGTACCCGGTCGATTCTTGTATGGAATCTGTAGTTGGCTTTAAATTTACCCGGTCGATTCTATGCACGATTTGGTATGGTAGACTCGGTAGATGGCTTCGACTTGCCCGGCCATATCTCGTGGCAGCAGTGGAATCTGTAGTTGGCTTTCATACTTGCCCGGTCGATTGTTAGCCTTGGTGAATCGTAGTTGGCTTTCGTACTTGCCCGTCAGATTTATGACGCAGTGGATCTGGTGGTTCGCTTTCTACTTAGCGTCTGATTTCTATGACACAGTGGGACTGGTGTTCATGTATACATAGTGGTGTTATATTATATCATGGATCGGCCGTGTGAGGCGAATTCCACCGGCATGATTGATATTATGGGCGTGAGACCTATGGTTATATTTGAGTAATGACTTTGAGGCACGCGTCACGACTTGGATCGCATATATATTGTAATCGTAGTTTGGTTATCATACATGTCTCTGTTTTATATAGTTATGATTTCATTCTGATATTTCGATTTCACATACTTGGTACATATTTCGTATTGACCTCGCCCGGGGTTGCGTTCATGCCGCGAGTTGAGGTACATAACTGCGATCCTCATTCTTAGGATCACCGTTCACCTGGTTGGGAAGCTCCATTATTTGGAGGCTTTGTATTTTGGTACAGTTCCCTGAGGTTATAGATTTTGTACATTCAGGGGTATGGCCGGGCCCTGTCCCGTCACAGTTGTTACATCGAAATTCTTAGAGGTCTGTAGTCATATATTGTGAGTCGCTTTAAAAAAAAGAGGTAACTACTTTTGGTTTTATGTAGTTATATGTATCCAGGAAGGTAGCCTTATCGGCTAACCTGTTATTTATTTCTCGTTGAGTTTATGTATGTTCCGCTGATTATCTCTGATGTATACAGCAAGGGTGCGGGTAGGGCACCGCCGAGCGGGTCGGTCGTGACAAAAGTGGTATCAGAGCAGTTAGTCCTCGGAAAGTGTCTACAGACCGTGTCTAGTAGAGTCTTGATTATCGGTATGTTGTGCACCACATCTATAATCAGGAGGCTACAGGACATTTAGGGTTGGTTTTCATTCTTCTCACTCTGAGATCGTGCGATAGAGCTATTTTGTTAGGGTCGTATCTCCCTAACGAGTTATGTTGATTGCAGCTACGAGAAAGACAACAGTGACCCAGGAAGGATTATGTGGATTACGTATCCAGGTTGGTGGTAATTATTGTATAGTTGGTATAATGACATACAACTATATGGATTTATGTATGAGGGTCATATATGGGTTGCCTAGAATGATTTTAGATTACCAAGAGTTGGTAAGGACTAACTAGATACCGGGAAGGTATGAAACAACTTAATGAATTCTCATCAAGGTTTATGTGCTAATTTGATATAATTAGGAAATGATGAGCTGTCTGATAGGGTAATGAACCCTTAAGAAGTCATGTTAAGGTACTTAATGGAAGACTATGTTAGTAAATTAAGCTACGTGGTATGCTTAAGAGAATTATATGAATGAGATCCGTAAGGAGTAAGTAATGGTTGTTGTGATCAATCTGACACGATTATGGTATTATGAGAAGTTATTGTACCCATTTCTTGGGGGTGATAAGGTAGGCTTGGGCATGGAAATTACGAGCCTAAGAATATTGATAAGCCGAGACCTTGGGTATATAAGGCCTTCTCGCAATAAGATTTAATTCGGACTAAGGGTAGAGTTAAGTGCAACGGTGGGTCGGGTTGGAGACCTACGGGTCGCCCATAGCCCGAAATGGAGTGGGATCAGTTGGTAGTAGTCCCCTGCGTGGCGAGTCCGCGAGTGCAAGGCCCAAGTCTAGTTAATTGTTTTACGGGTTAGTGGGCGTTCCACGTTCGAACCAAGCCGGAAATGGCCTTATGTTGTTCGATTTAATAACTCCAAAGATTGGAGGCCAGAATCAGTATGGAGGTTATGTACGTATGCTAGTATAAGTTGGAGGTACGGAAAGAGTACGACCAATAAGAAATAGAGCAACCAAGTGTAGAGGAATAGAGCCTGAATCCATAAGAACCTTTCAAGGTAACTACACCCGTGAGTGTTTGGGTGGTAGCTGAGCGGGTATATGAGATTTTCCCGGTGATGATACAGTCGTCAGACCCTAGCAGACCTAGTAGGGTTGAATACGACAGACTTTGAGGTCATTATGAGTATGGACTAGTTGGCTTCGTGGGTGCCAAGGTTGACTGTAGAGAGAGGTTGGTTCGATTCCAGTTTTCCGGTGAGCCGGTTATCGATAGGGAAGGAAAGGAAGTGTTAGTAATATGTAATTTATTCCTTCATTCTTTGACATGAAATTGTAAAGTCTATGTGACTTATTTTATTGAAATGATTGATTTGAATTTGAAAGTTAAGAGACGGAGATAAGAACGTACGATTATTGAAGGATTTTATGTTAAGTGCCCTTGGAGGTACTTGGAATTGGTTTAGTGTGGCGGTCAGGGCCACGACATTCCGAATAATTTCAGGAAAATGCTCAAGGCAAGAATAAGATAAGTATGAGTGCTGCCTGTGGAAAACAGAAGACATCGCTAGTAGGTTTTGAAAATCTATACGACTATAAGGTGGCGCTTGATGATCAAGATTATGAAAGGGAGATAAGCTCTCTCCCCCACGTAAAAGGATAGTTTTACGTACTATGGGGTTATGTGTACCCAGGTTATTAGGCGATGGATGTGAGACAGGTAAGATCTTCAATATCGTCATGCCATAGGTTACAATTTTAGATAACCGTGGGAAAAGTATTATGTAGAGGCGATTGAGGATTATGCGAGATTATATGTCAGGAAAATTATGAGACTGCATGGGGTTCCTACATTTATTTATGACAAACAGATGAGCCCAGTTTACGGCTAGCTTCTGGGGTTTTTTTCCAGGAAGGATTGGGGACACAAGTGAGTCTCGGTGTTGCATTTCGCCTCGGGCAAGCGGACAGGCAGGGCATGTTATCCAGACCCTTGAGGATAGGTTACGGGCCTGTGTTTTTTATTTCAGTGGTAGTGGGGAGGATCTTTTGCCTCTCGTTAGGTTGCGTATAATACCCGTTACCATTCCAGTATTCAGATGGCCCTGTATGAGGCTTTGTATGAAAGAAAGTGTATAATCGCCACCACGTAGGCGAGGTTCAGATAATTGGCCCAGACTTGATTCGTGAGCTTGTGGATATGGCGAAGCTTATCCAGGAAAGATTATTAGTAAGCTCAGAGTCAGCAGAAACTTTATGCAGATGAACGACGTCGACACTTGGAGTTCAGGTTGACGTTTTAGTATAAGTATTATTATGTGGCCATGGGTGGCATATTTTTATATGAAGGGTGTAGTAAAATGAGACTATGTCCCTATCTAATTAGATTTGACTCCGAAGGAACATTCCGGGACGAATGTTTCTAAGGGGGGATCTGTACCTGTTACACCCCGGAATTACAGGACATGTATACGAGAATAGACACGAGAACACAAGACTTGAAAATTGGTACGAAAGAAAGAATTATTTTTCCGAAGGAAAATCTTCCTAACCTCGGGAAGGAAAATGTTCGTTGATGAGAATTAGATTCTCAAAATGCATTAATTGAGGAGTATGGAATTAATTAACATTGTGGAAATTTATTT
This sequence comes from Przewalskia tangutica, assembly GCA_029844215.1. NCBI lineage: Eukaryota > Viridiplantae > Streptophyta > Magnoliopsida > Solanales > Solanaceae > Przewalskia > Przewalskia tangutica. The sequence goes on along the minus strand of CM056720.1, from coordinate 87,070,408 downwards.
ACGGATTTGGTCACGTAGGGCCCACCCGAGAAATTTTACGTTTTGTGGGGCCCACGAGGGTTACAAAATTTTATGGACGAATGGGAGGGAGACACGTGTCACCCCCCCCCCCCACATGGGCTTGTTCGAAATGGACCAAGGGTATTATGGTCAATGACCAAGGTAGATGATCAAGTCTTGACAAGCTTGATAAAATTGACCAAGTCAACTAAACCAAGTTGGCACTTGATATTTAATCTCCTTCATCCAAGCCACACAAGTGTTTTGATCTAAGCCCTCCATTGTGTTATATATTCAACCTAGTAGCAAGACTTAGCTCCCAACACTTAGAAAAAAATTCAAGACCTTGTTCTTTCATTAAGGTGCTCTCGGGTTCATGCCCGTTTCCAGCAAAAATTTTTAGTTTGTGGTTCATATTTCACCATATTTTAACCCAAGGTTCCTAGGGGTATTTTAAGAATATCTCAATAGAAAGATCCCGGAAAAATGACGTGTTTACGTTAGTTGCAAGGCGAAAACCTAAGAGTTCTTGACTTTGAAGTTGGAAATTGAAGGAAGTTGTTTGTGAACTTCAAGGGCTTGAATAGCGGATTGAGCGTGAAGGAAAGGAGCTAAGATTGATAAGGAGCGACTTTGAATCTTGGAATTTTATAAGGGCTTATCAAGGTAACAATCTTGTCGTTTTAGTGATAAAAGATTACTTATTGTTGTAGTTATGGATATAAACAAGCATGAGATGTATATATTGAAGTTTCATAAGAGTTATGGAAATTGGAACCACTAATACGAAACAAGCATTATTAGCCTATGAGATAATAATTTAATTTCGTTATTAGTTTAGTCGTCGCATGTTATATAAAGAAGTAATTATAATTGTTAAAGTAGTTTACGACTATATAACATGTTAGACTTAACAACTTGGATTGAAAAGAATTGGAAAGGAATTTGTGTTGTTGTACATGTTAGTAGAAATGGCTTTGGATATTGAACTACTTGGTATTAATTGTGGGCGAATTTTACACGTATTGTAAGACGTGTAATCCCCTTTGATTGGTTGATGTGTTGATCCTTAAATGTGGCATGTTGGTTACTGATTTTCGGGCCTTGAAAAAGGTGGAAAAGTACGTAGAAACAAAGGAGGTGCTGCCCAATTTTCCGTAGAATAAGAGATTGTATACTTAGTATCATTCTACGTTAGAAACTAGAAGTTGATAGTCGTGTTGTGGTCATTATAGGTTGACAATTCTCGTGCGTATTCGACTTAGCTTGTGGATTAAGTCGAAAGGTATGTGAATAATCTCCTCTTCGAGCATGATTCCTTAGGTTAAAGAAAGTAAATCCTACTCCTTAAATGATGCACTCCTTGATTTTACTTGGATTGCCTAATATAGAAGTTGTTATATATACTTCCTTGATTGTACTTTGGATGTTTAAATTGGAAGTTGTTGTAGTACATTCCCTTTATGAAATTTGGATTTTCAAAAGTGAAAGTGTTTTACTTGAAGTACTTAGAGTCTTAAAAAGGAAGTGGTTCCTAATCTCTTGGATAGTGCCTTAGTTCCAAAACCTAAAGGTTGTTATAACGGCTTTAGGGGAGTCAAAGGAGTGATTTACTTAATTGATTTAAAAGAGGAGAAATGACATGATTTAAAGAGAAGTAACTTGTTTTAAAGGTGTGAGTTACTTGGGATTTAAAAGTAGAAGCAACTTGATTTCTAAAGTTAAGAAACTTGATTTCTAAAGTTAAGAAACTTGATTTCTAGAGTTAAGAGACTTGAAATATTTTGAAAGTTATGTAACTTGATTTGAAAGTATATGATACTTGGTTTTAAAAGTATAAGTCTCTGGTTATAAAAAGAATGAATTTGTCTAAACCATAATGAGTTATAACGGCTTTATGGCCAGTTAGTTATAACGACTTTATGGAAGGTTAAGAGAGTTGTCTATTTTGATTGATAGGCATGAGTTTCCTAGGTTGAGAAATTAGAAGTAACTTGGTTTCAAATATGAATTTCTAAAGGTGTAGTAACTTAATTTGAAAAATAGACATGCCTTGATACTACGGGTGTTAGTATCTTGGGGTTTTATATAAAAATGAGTCTTTTGAAAAGAATGGAAGTACGTAGTACTTTGGGTTAAATTCCCGGATTTTTATGTGAAACGAAAGTGCCTTGAGTTTATAAAATGAAATTCATTTTTGTATGATAATGAAAGTCTAAAGATTTTATGAACTTGCCTATGCTTGCTTGTGATAGCCTTTGAGGGCAAATTATTATATTTTTACGCTGTCGTGACTCTCAGTTGGAGGGTCGGCTGTCTTGTTGTGAATTTACTTGGACGTACCGACAGTGATGGGGGATTCCACGGGTATGCTTCCATTGTGATGGATCCATGGACATGCTTATACGATGGAGGATTCCGGGGCATGCGACCATGATGCGGGTTAAATCCCCGGGTGATATTGTTATTCCATGGACTAGCTCTCCATGAGGTTTAGTGACGCAGGATGGATCTGGTAGCTAGTTTTCGTACTTGCCCCGATCAGTTCTATGGCACATTTTGGTACGGTAGACTCTGGTAGATGGCTTTCACACTTACCCCGGTCATATCTCGTGGCAACGCCGATCCGTAGTTGGCTTCGTACTTGCCCGATCGATTGTCGACGCAGTGAATCAGTAATTGGCTTTCGATTTGCCGTCGGTTTATGATGCAATTCGGATCGGTGGTTCGCTTTCCTACTTGGCCCGTACAGTTTTTATGACACAGGTGGGACCTGGTGTTCATGTATACATAGTGGTGTTATATTATATCATGGACTGCCGGTAGTGAGGAAGTAATTCACGGGCATGATTGATATTATGGGCGTGAGACCCATGGTTATATTTGAGTGCATGTGTCCCTGACTTGACATGACTGCTTATATATATTGTACTGTAGTTTGGTTATCATACATGTCTCCTGTTTTATATAGACTGTTATGATTTCATTCTGATATTTTGATTCACATACTTGGTACATATTTCGTCTTGACCTCGCCCGTGCGTTCATCTGTGAGTTGAGGTACATATCTTGCGATCCTCATTCTTAGGATCCTTGCTCACTGGTTGGGAAGCTCCATTATTTCGGAGGCTTTGTATTTTGGTACAGTTCCCTGAGGTTGTAGATTTTGTACATTCAGGGGTATGGCGGGGCCCTGTCCCATCACAGTTGTTACGTCAAAATTCTTAGAGGTTTGTAGTCATATCTTGTGGGTCGCTTTAAAAAAAAAGAGGTAACTTCTTTTGGTTTTACATAGTTATATGTATCCAGGAAGGTAGCCTTATCGGCTAACCTGTTATTTATTTCTCGTTGAGTTTATGTATGTTTCGCTGATTATCTTTGTTGTATACTTGTAAGGGTGCCCAGGTAGGGCACCAGTCGCGGGTCCACTTAATACATTTTTTTTGTTGTGTATGTTCCGCTGCTATTCTCTGATGTTTACCAAAAGGGGTGCCCTGGTAGGGCACCAGTCGCGGGCCCGGGGTCGGGTCGTGACACCTAATTATGCCACATATGGCCCTAATACATCGCACATGCTTATCCATCCATCATAAGACAAACGAGGAATCAAATCCAAAGTGTGCATCACCACTATTTACTCCCATTCATGGCCAAAAAGGATTCTCTTTTCGTACTTTCCTTTAGTAATAACTATAAGCACTTCAATTCTTTCAACCCTTGTTCCCTCCTTTTATTGCTTATCGTATTATTTTCGTACTTCTAAACTTATTCTAGCATACGTACATAATCTCAATCATCGCTTCTGTTTTTTTCTGATCCTTGGAGTTACTATATCCAACTTGGTCATTTTTTTTGTTCTCTCGACCGGTTCGGTGGAGCGTCCTGAACTGGTACAACGACTAACTAAACTTGAGCCTTACACCTAGTGACCCTATCACATAGCGGGACTACCTCCACCGACCTCATTCTATTAAGACTCACGGGTTGACGCATGACAGCCCATAACGATCCATTGTCGCACTTAATTCTCATTCTCGATGCGAAATAAATTTCTCGCGAGAAGGCCTTCACATCTAAGGTCTCAGTGGTCATCAATATTCAACAGTTCACAATTATTCTATGTCCTCAGCCTACATTATCAGTCCCCACATACAGGAAATGTAGCTTCTTAATATCTCATAATCACGTTGTCTCACTTACAACAACTCTAATTGCTCCATACCATTATTATTCACATAATCACTTAGCGCATAACACAACTTAATCTAACAACATGGTATGTTATCCAATCAATAAAGCATGATCTCTTTTAAGAGTCTATTACAATCTCAGACCGTTCATTACCTCGTGACCATTCCAAATCAGTACATAAATAAAGCCTAAGTGTGGGTTCAATAAACTGTTTCACACCTTCCAAGTAATTACTAAAGGCTTAACCGACTCCTGCTAAACCATAATCATTCCAGGTAACATACATACGGCTCAAATAAATACATTCGCATGCGGATATACTTCCTCAATATACCTCTTATCGATAATTTACCAGCACGGATACGCAATCCATATAACCGCTTCAGGTCATCGCGCTTTCTCATAGATGCAATCAACATAACTCGTTAGGGAGAGACGACCCTAACAACACAGCTCTATCACACGATCTCAGAGTGAGAAGAATGAAAACCAATCCTAAATGTCCTGCAGCCTTCTGGTTATAGATGTGGTGCACAACACACCGATAACCAATACTCTACTAGACACGATCTGTAGACACTTTCCGAGGACTAACTGCTCTGATACCACTTTTGTCACTGTTACACCCCATAATTCCAGGACATGTGTCTAAGAGAATGTACGTGAGAAGATACGACTTTAAGTTTGAAACGAAAGAAAGAATTATTTTCCAAAGGGAAAAGTCTTTCGAACCTCGGGAAAGATTAATGTTTGTAAATTGAGACTCATAAAATTTATCAGAATTATAGAAATATCGGGAAACGAAGTATATGGACGAATGGGAGGGCGACATGTGTCGCCCCTTACTTAGGCATGGACGAAAATGGACATGGAATTGGTCAAGTCTTGAACAAGCCAAGGCTTGACATATTTGACTTAGTCAACTAGCCCACTTGACATTAGATCTTTTAATCCCAATTAATCCAGACCACACAAGTGTTATAATATTGACTATTGAAAGTTGTATATCATCACACTAGTAGCAAGACAAGTCCTACACTTAGAGAAATTTTTGCAAAACTTTAGGTGTTCATAGTGTTGCTCTCGGCTTTGTGCCTAAATGGAAGACAAAAAATTTCATTTGTGGTTCATTATTCACAATACTTTAACCCAATGTTAATAGGGGTATTGTAAGGATATCTCAATAGAAGATCCCGGAAAAACGACGTTTTTACGTTAGTCACAAGGCGAAAACCTAAGGTGTTCTTCAACTTTGAAGATGGAACTTGAAGAGGAGTTCTTCATGAGCTTCTAAGGAGTTCTTGGAGAGGATTGGAACATAATAATAGGAGCTAAAAGTTGCTAAGGATCGACTTTTACGCTTGGACATTATTAGGGCTTATTGAGGTAAAATATTCATCTTCTTAATGTAATTGAAGATTATATGTTATAGTAGTTAAGAAATGAGCATGTGGTATATAGAATGAAATTTGAAAAGATTTGGATCATGTCGACATGTTAAAACCGAAAATGGACAAGTTAGCCATTAATGTTGTAATCAATTTGGTCGATAGTTACAATCGTCGCATGTTAAGGAAGAAAGGATTTATAGTTGTTGTAATTGTTATTATGTATATAACATATTGGAATAACAACTTGGATTGAAAAAGGAATTGAAAGGAATTTGATAATTTGTTGTGACAATGGTAGCCGATTATGGCTTAGAAATATTGGACAGTTTTATATTGATTGTGGGGCAGAATTTTACACGTCCTATTAGCCGTGTAATCCCCTTTGTATTGCTGAATTGCTGGGCCTTAAATGTAGCGCTTGGTTATTGATTTCCGGGCCTTGAAAAAGGTGGAAAAGTACGTAGAAACAAAGGAAGTGCTGCCCGATTTTCCGTCGAATAAGAGACCTTACACTTAGTATGATTCTACGTTCAAAAGTGAGGAGTTGATAGACATGTTATGATTAATATAGGTTGAAGTACTACGAGTAGCGTATTTTACTTAAAGGATAGAATAGCTATCAAGGTTGAAGTACTTTGGAGCATTTTGCTACTTGTCGATAATCGTCGCGAGGTATGTGAATCTCTTCCTCCTTTTGGCATGATTCTATGTATGAAATATACATGTGGTGTTATTTCATGATTCATTCTACTCTTAGAAGTTAAGAGGTAGGTATGTTGATTTACTCTATGTGAAAGTTATGTCTAAGTTATCCTAAGTTCTTACCAAGTCTTATGGGGAATGTTGGTAAGAGTCGTTAGGAAGTATTTGGAGTCGAGTTGACTTTGCTAATTTACTGCACGAATGAGAATAAGTATCGAACAAGCCATTGCAGCATTAATAAAAGAAAATATATCGACAATCAATTATATTAAAATGAGTAGAATTCTCTATCTGCATAGAAACTAAGATAAGACAAAATTGTATTACATTTTCTAGATCATGGCTGTTTTAATAAGATCGTTATAAGCAGTATAACCTATTCTAGCATAAAAGTATATGTTACTTAATTTAAAGAGTTTATGTTATGAAGTTTTAAGACCATGAACCTTGAATTCTTAAAAGGTTAAGAGACTTTATTTTTAAAGTTAAGAGACTTGATATTCTAAGTTAAAGAGACTTGATATTCTAAGTTAAGAAACTTGATTTCTTAAAGTTAAGAGACTTGAAGTATTTTGAAAGCTATGTAACTTGATTTGAAAGTATAAGTCTCTTGATTATAAAAAGAATGAATTTGTCTAAGACATAAAGAGTTATAACGACTTTATGGGAAGTTAGTTATGACGGCTTTATGAAAGGTTAAAGATGTCTTAGTTTCTAAAGCATAAAGTTAGTATAACGGCTTTATAGGAAGTTGGTTATAACAACTTTATGGAAGGTTAAAAGAATGGTTTTCTATAGTAATGTAAACAAAGAAATGACTTGAAATAAAGAAGGGCAATTTGTGTTATACCCCGTATTTCCAGAGTATGTACGTGAGGGCGTACGTACAAAAGTTCAAGCCTTAAGTAGGCATAAGGGACGAAATTGTGCACAACTAGCGAAAAGAATTGTTTTCCGACGAAAAGTTTTCCGGACCTTGCGAAGGGAAAATTATAATTTTTGCGGATTTTTCCGAGAGATGAAATATTTTGGACCAACGAGAGGGTGACATGTGTCACCCTCAAGTGGACGGTTTGGGCATGGAATTCTTGGCACATTTTTTTGATGAAAAAGGCCTTAAACATTGGTCAAGGTTAGGTAGGATATTTTTGTGATATTTTTGGAGTAGATGGATAAGGTTACACTTTCCCAAATCTACACCCTCCACTTGCCCTCCACTTGCCTTAATCTTGACCCTTAGTTGTCCTATAAATACCCCCCCTAAGTTGGAAGAATTCTTCATCCACAAAACATTTTCCAAGTCTTAAAATCCTCCCCCCTATTAGTTGTAGTTCTCGTCAAGCTTCTCCCCTCCCCTAGAGAGCTCTAGCAAACACACCACTTGGTAGAAAATATTCTCCAAATTATTGTTACTATTCCCAAATACCTTAGCCAATCCCTTGTAGTATTTCCAAAGTTACCTCTATACTAAAAGCAGAAAAATACTACTATACTTCCTTTAGTCACTAAACGAAACCCTAGGGAAAGTCTTCATAGTTGGTTGAAGTATTAAGTAGAAGTTGTGTAGAACTTCTAAGGGTTTCTTGGAGGCGAATTGGAGCGTCTGGAATAGGAGCTAAACCTTGCTCGGGATCGACATATATCTTGGATAATTTTGGGCTTATCGAGGTAAATAATCTTGTCCTTCTATTGTAATTGGAGATTACATCTTGTTGAAGTGTCGATTTGAGGATATGGTAGATACACGGAAGGTCTATAAGCCGAGAATTGAAGCTGTACTTACATGGGTGTATTCTGATGAGACTTGTGTAATTTGTGGGTAGGGAAGTCTTGCCCAATTTTCCGTAAGATAAGGAATCTTGTATCTAGAATTATTCTCTGAGTAGTCTAGGCGTTGATAGACTTATATGACCGTTATAGGTTGAAATCTTTGCAGTAGCGTATTCTACTCGAAGGGTGGAAAAGGCTAGCAGGATTACAGTACTTTGGAGCTATTTGCAAATTGTCGATAATCGTCGCGAGGTATGTGATTCTTCCTATCCTCTTGAGCATGATATTTTAAAAGAATATAATTAGTACGGTAGACGACGTGTGTTAGCGAATGTGGTTTTACTTGATGTCTTTTGACTTGAGTTTTAAATAATAAGAATCTTGAAGTATTTCAAAAGAATTAAGAATCGTTTTGAAAGAAGAGTAATATTTGGTTTTGAAAGCTTAAGAGTTATACTAGCTTTATGGGAAGTTAGGTATAACGACTTAAGAGAGATAAAAGAATGGTTTATTGATTTTAGAAGTTAAGAGACTTGATCTTAAAAGATAAGAGACTTGACTTAATTGATATGAATTTTGTTAAAAGTGTGAAACCCATTCGTGAGTAATGAGTACTTGGTTTTAAAGAATAATGTTTTTCTTGATTTGGAAAGCGAGAATAAGTATCGAGCGAACCAACTGCGGCGTTAATAAAGGAAAATGTATTGACAATAATTAATTTATATTAAAACGGTAGAAACCTCCATCTGCATAGAAGCTAAGATGAGACAAAATTGTATTACATTTCTAGATCATGGCTTCTTTAATAAGATTGTTATAAACAAGAATAACTACTCACACATAAGGCATACGTTACTCAATTGTTTTAAAAGAGATTACGTTATTTGATTAAGACTATGAACTATGAAATCTTTGAAACTAAAAGACTTGAGTATTTGAAATTAAACTTGAACTTTTGGAAAAGAATGTTGTTACTTGACTTTAAAAGGAAAGTGTTTTGGTTTTAAAGGAGGCATAATATTGCCTTAGTTGTTTTAAAAGGAAAGCATGATATTGTCTTAACTGTCTTAAAGAGCGTTTAGATGTTATGGTCGATTCTATACGCGTTCATGGGATGAACGGAAATGTATTTCACTCGACACCGCGTTCGTAGGATGAGCGGGAATGTATTCCACTCGACACCGCGTTCATGGGATGAACCGGGAATGTATTCTACTCGACACCGCGTTCATGGGATGAACCGGGAATGTATTCCACACGATACCGAGTTCATGAGATGAACCGGGAATGTATTCCACACGATACCGAGTTCATAAGATGAACCGGGAATGTATTTCACACGATACCGAGTTCATGGGATGAATCGGGAATGTATTCCACACGATTCGATACCAAGTCCATGAGATGGACCGGGAATGTATTCCATACGATCCGACACCGAGTCCATGAGATGGGCCGAGACATGTTATACGTATCACACGATTTATACCAAGACTGCTGGCAGTGAGGAAGGAGTTCCACGGGCATGAGGGATGACTTTGAGGGCGTGAGTCCCTGACTTGACATGACTGCTTTTTTGATATGAACTGTAGTTTTGTTATCATATATGTCTTCTGTTTTTATATAGACTATTATGATTTCATTTCGATATTTTGATTTCACATACTTGGTATCTGTTGTCTTGACCTCGCCGGGGGCTGCGTTCATGCCGCAGGTAGAGGTACACCGGTTGTTGATCCTCGCTCATAGGATCACAATTCAGCGTATTGGGAAGCTCCGTTTCTCCGGAGGCTTATCTTTTGGTATGTTTTCCCCGAGTTTGTAAGTTCTTGTACATTCAGGGGTATGGCGGGCCCTGTCCGTCATAGTTGTTGTAAAAATCTTAGAGTGCGTAATCTTGTTGTGGCGGGATTTGTAAAAGGGATATAGCTTGTTCAAGTGTATATATATGTATCTTGTGACGCTTTTCTCAGATAAACTGTTTTCTCACTTCATATTGTTTCATGTCTTGTTTTTATATTCCGCTGATTACTCTGATGTATGTCTACTTGGGTGCCCGGGTAAGGCACCAGTCACGGGCCCGAGGTCGGGTCGTGACAATTTGATTTAAAGGTATCAATGGCTTAAAGTTTTAAAGTAAGGGTCACTTGATTTAGAAGCCTAGAAATGTATTTCTAAAAATGTAGTGACTTGTTTGAAATGTAGACATGTCTTGATACTACGAGTGTTAGTATCTTGGGGTTTTATATGAAAATGAGTCTTTTGAAAAGAATGGAAGTACGTAGTACTTTGGGTTAAATTCCCGGATTTTTATGTGAAACGAAAAGTGCCTTGAGTTTATAAAATGAAATTCATTTTTGTGTAATAATGAAAGTCTAAAGATTTTATGAACTTGCCTATGCTTGCTTGTGATAGCCTTGAGTGCAAGTATTATATGTTTACGCTGCCGTGACTCTCAGTTGGAGGGCCGACTGTCTTGTTGAAAATTTACTTCGACGTACCGACAGTGACAGAGGCTTCCACGGGTATGCTTCCATTGTGATTGATCCTTGGACATGCTTATACGATGTGGGATTTCGGGGCATGCGACCAGGAGGCGGGTTAGATTCCCGGATTGTTTTATTTCTCCATGGACATGCTTATACGATGTGGGATTCCGGGGCATGCGACCAGGAGGCGGGTTAGATTTCCGGATTGTTTTATTTCTCCATGGACATGCTTATACGATGTGAGATTCCGGGGCATGCGACCATGTTGGATATTGTTATTCCATGGACTAGCTCTCCATGAGGTTTAGTGACGCAGGATGGTCTGGTAGTTAGCTTCTGTACTTTCCCTGGTCAGTGGCTGACACAAGATGGTATGGTAGTTGGCTTTTGTACTTGCCCCCGTCAGTTCTATGGCACAGTTTGGTATGGTAGACTCTGGTAGATAGCTTTTGCACTTGCCCCGGTCATATCTCATGACGACAGACTGGATCTGGTAGTTGGCTTTTGTACTTGCCGATCGATTGTTGGCCGGTGGATCTGGTAGTTGGATTTCGTACTTGCCCCCGTCAGTTTTATGATGCAGGCTGGATCTGGTGGTTCACTTTCCTACTTGCCCGTCTGATTTTATGACCTGAGTGGGACACATTGTTCATGTAAACTTATTGGTGTTATATTATATCATGGACTGCCGGCAGTGAGGAAGGAATTCCATGGGCATGATTGATATTATGGGTGTGAGATCCATGGTTATATGTGAGTAATTACTTGAGGGCTTGTGTCCCTGACATGACATGACTGCTTATATATTGTGTACTGTAGTTTGGTTATCATACATGTCTCCTGTTTTATATAGACTGTTATGATTTCATTACAGTAATTTCAGTTTCACATACTTGGTACATATTTCGTACTGACCTCCTTCGGGGGGCTGCGTTCATGCCGCAGGTTGAGGTACATAGCTTGTTGATCCTCATTTTTAGGATCACTGTTCAGCTGGTTGGGAGGCTCCATTATTTCGGAGGCTTAGTATTTTGGTACAGTTCCCTGAGGTTGTAGATTTTTGTACATTCAGGGGTATGGCGGGGCCCTGTCCCGTCACAATTGTTACGTCAAAACTCTTAGAGGTCTGTAGTCATATCTTGTGGGTCGCTTTGACGAAAAAAGAGGTAACTGCTTTTTGGGTTACGTGTATATTTTTGGAAGGTGGCCTTATTGGCTAGCCTGTTATTTATTTCTTTAGTGATATATGTATGTTCCGCTACTATTATCTGATGTATACATGTAAAGGGTGCCCTACCTGGGAACCCTTACAGGTAAACATTAGAGAAAATCAACGGAACATACATGGAACTCATAACGTACATTAAACAGAAAATAAACAACAGGCTAGCCGATAAGGCTACCTATATATATATATATAACCAAATGCAGTTACATCCTTCTTCTTTACAAACCGACCCACAAGATACGACTACAGATGTCACAACCCGAACCCAGGCCCGTGACTGGTGCCTTACCCCGGGCACCCTAGTGATACAACATCAGAGTAATCAGCGGAACATAAAACACATACATGAAATCAATGTAAGAAGACAGTGAAATAAGAAGACAGGCTAACCAAAAACGATTACCGTCAGTATATATAAATAACAACTCTTTCCAAATGAACAGTTTAATCCTTTTACAAACCACCGCATGGTACTACTGCACCTCTACGAATGATATGACAACAACGGCGGGGCGGGGCCGTCATACCACGAATGTAGCACCTCTACAACGAGGACTATACGAATAAGCCTCGGAGAAGCGGAGCTTTCCCAAGCAATGTGTGACCCTAGGCGAGGATCAACAACTGGTGTACCTCAACATGCGGCATGATCGCGGCCCGAAGGAGGTCGATAACAGTACAGTATGTGGCGAAAATACTGTAAATGAAATCATAATAGTCTATAAAGCAGGAGACATGTATGATAACCAAACTACAGTTCACAATAAATAAGCAGTCATGTCTAGTCAGGGACTCACGCCCTCAAAGTCATCACTCCAATATAACAATGGGTCTCACGCCCACAACACCAATCATGCCCGTGGAATACCTTCCTCACTGCCGGCAGTCAATGATAGAAAAGCACCAAGAAATACACATGAACAGCAGGTCCCACCTGTGTCCAAATAAAACAGTACAGGGTAAGTACGAAGGCATAGCCGACTACTAACACCCGCAGTACTAACAAGGTCATAAACTGTATCATGATATCTGTCTAGACCGTCACATGATCAAAGCTGGTCGCTCGCCCGCAATATCAAATGTGCGCGTCTAGCCACGAACTCCGCGACTCGCGCATAGGCCAATCTCATAGGCGCGTGAGGTATAACCCGCGTCGAGGGTAGCTACTCCGGCGTCGATCTGGACTCGCGATCCGCGTGGCCACATAGACGCATGACCATAAAGGCGCGCTAACACGGAACTCGTAGCTCCGCATAGGCCCGGGACCGCGTGAGGTATTCTCGAATCATGGTCCTGCATCGCTGAGTCTACCCCGCGTCGGAGGCGCTTAACCGGAAACACGGTGAGTGGTATAATACCAACATAACGGTTTATCGTTTAAACAACATAAGCACAATCAAGGAAAACCCTTTATACAAACATCACGAATACTAACACACGTAGCATCCTAATATGATTACTTATCAAATCAACGAAGGTATTACAAGGCTATCACAAACCAATACAATCAAGTTATTCACACATAAGGTACTTTCTACTATATGATTAATGAGATCGGGTTTTATCCCCAAAGTACTTTATACAATAACTCTTTAAAGATATGTTACTTTCACAAAAGTCACACAATACCCGTAGTATATATAACAATAGAGTGATTATCGTTTTAAAGTAAATCAATTACTTCTCTTTGTAAAATCAAGTAGCAACCTTCTTTTCCAATGTTCAAGTTTGCCTAATTTCCAATGTTCAAGTTTCTTATTTTAGAAAGGTTTCGTAGTTCATAGTCTTATTCATTTAAGAATATAATTCTCTTTTAAAGCTATCGAGAAACATAAGCCTTATATGTGAGTAGGATATTCTTGTTTATAACAATCTTATTACAATGACCATGATCAGGAAATATCATTTTGTCTCATCTTAGCTTCATGCGGATGGAAGTTTCTCTTGGTTTTAATAATACTTAATCTGTTAAAACATTTCCTTTTATTAATGACTGCGATGGTTTGTCGATACACATTCGATTTCGAATCAAGAAAACATTCTTAAGCGTTATTACCTAACTTCCCATAAAGCTAGTATAACTCTTAAGTTTTCAAAAACCAAGTATTACTTCTTCTTTCGAAATGATTCAAAAATCTTTTGAAATACTTCAAGTTCTTTATTAACACATAACAAGCGATCATAGTTCAAATCGATTACCTTTTAAAAACCACAAGTATTTTCTTACCAACATAAAGTATATAACCAACTTCCCATAAAGCGTTATAACACTTTATGTTTTAAACAATCAAATACATTTAGCACGTATGCGTCTACCGTACTACATAGTTCACACATATCATGCTAGAAGAGATAGGAAGAGGTTCACATACCTCGCGACGAGTATCGACTAATAGCAAACGCTTCAAGTACCTCAAGCCGGCTACTCCTAAGCCAAGTAGATCGCGCCACACGCGATCTTGACCTATAAGGCCACAAGTGCTTATTAACATCTAGATCTTATCGTAGAACATTCTGAAAATTGGCGCCTCCCGCAGCAGCGTAAATATCCTCCTCTATCGAGGCTACCAAGCCAACCGGGGTTTGCGTCTAACCGGGCGTGTACGATTCTACCTCACGAAAAAGCTACACAAGTCTCGTAATACGGTCCATGTAAATCTGATTCGATTACTCTTCTTCGAAAAGGTTTCTTATTATTCAGCTTAAGTCAAAGACATTGCCGATAACTACGTTCATTCTATATATAGTATACTTCAACTATATAATCATACAACATGTAATTTCCAATTACAATAGAGGACAAGATATTTACCTCGATAACCCCATAATTATCCGAGTTTAAATGTCGATCTGAGCAAGGTTTAGCTCTACTCGTGTGCTCGACCGCTCCAAACAACCCTTAGAAGTTCTAACCAACTTCTACTTATTACTCCACTAACCATGGAGATTTTCCTTAGGGTTTGGTTTTTGTGACGGAAGGAAGTATAATAGTGTTTCGGGCTTTTCAGTATAAGTATAACCTTAGAGTACTCCAAGGTATAGGGCTAAGGTAAGTTGGGCATTATAACAATACTTTTGAGAGTATTTCTAACAAGAGGGGGGGTATTTATACGAAAACTACTAGGCTAGGGGACTCGGCGAGGGGAGAGGGGGCTCGGCTAAGGCCTACAAGGGGAAAGAGAGCTTTCAAGACTTAGGCAAATTTAAGGATGAAGAAGTCTTCAAAGGGAGAGGGTATTTATAGGACAAGCCAAGGCCAACCAATGGCCAAGATCTTGCCAAGTGCAAGGCAAGTGTAGGGCCAAGATCTTGCCAAGTGCACACTAGCCAACTAACACAAAAATATCCTACCAACCCTTGACCACAAAGGCCACACTTTCGGCCACCACAATTTCCGCCCAAGGTGTTCCAATGAGAGGGTGACAAGTGTCGCCCTCTTGTTGGTCCAAAATGTTTCGTCTCTCGGAAAAATCCGCAAAAATTAAAAATGACATAGCCGGAAATTCCCATACGAAAGCTGTGAAAACGTTTCGTCGAAAAACGACTCTAACCGGGTGTTGTGAACAAAGTTAATTCGGCCAAGCCTAATTCTCAAGTTCAAATTTTCACGCACGCCCTACGTACATACTGAAATACGGGTATAACATTCTCCTCTTAGAAACATTCGTCCCGAATGTTCCTTCTAAGTCTCAAAACAAACGTGCGCCAGTATAGTCTTCACTACCATACTTACGAAACAATCCTGCCACAATGGCCACAGAAACAACTGCGCAAAATACTTACATCCAAGTCCACGAGGAATCACCTCTAACATCACCACAAACACCTCTCTCCGGGGTCTAAAATATACTTCCTCCACACTTTTTCCAAACAAAAGAAATGGTCACATCTATGCTCGCCATACATGCTCGCTTCTCCCTTTACTCGTCGTGATACCACTTTTGTCACTTTGCCGCGAGGTTCTAGTGTCACTCCGGCGACTCAACAGATGGTATCGGGCTGTAAGCGATCCCTGAGGCTATCGTACACTCGAACTCTTACCACATTTCTGATACTGCTTCAGTTTCCAAAACTCTGGGTTACTATCTCTAACGTGGTCATCATTAACTGGGAACACTCTGGATGGATCTCCGATACTTTCCTGATCATAACAATACGAAAGACCGGACGTACTGCCTCCTAAGTCGGACGGCAAATGTTAACATATAGGCAATCTGGCCTATTTTTCACATGAACTTAAAAAGGGCCCAAAGTAACTCGCTAAGTTCCTCTGTTTTCCAAAACTCGTCACACCCAAGGAGTGGTACCTTCAAGAAGACCGACCGTCAACCTGAACTCTAAGCGTCGTCGCCGATTATCCGCACGATTTCTCTGAGCTGCCAGAACCTCTTCTAGACAAGCTTTACTCTATCCACAGTCTGCTGGAACAAGCCTGAACCAACTATTTGAATCTTGCCAACATCGAACCAATCGACCGGCGACTTACACATCCGCCCCTACAAGGCTTTATAAGGCGACATCCGAACACTGAAATGGTAGCTTAAATACTCCCTCCACAGGAGACAACAATCCCCACAACTACCCCTGAAATCCACGCACTGGCCCGAGGGCGAATGCGATTCTGAGACTCACCTGAGTTCTTAACCCTGCTTGGTAAAAACTTCCAGAAACCAAAAACAGTAGCACTGGCTCCATCTGCGCCATAAGGTGAAGGTAGGCACCTCGTGCAACCTTACAACCTTTCTGATATATCATCTCGCATAACCCTCTGCCGAGTAAACGGTCTTTGCTAGAAGACAAGACGGCTGACCTCCTCGGCCCGACTACTGGTCGAATGCATCCACGAATTCGTACGTTGGTTAACTAAACTCGGGCCTAACACCCTCGTGACCCTACCACAAGGCGGGACCACCACAAACTGACCCCACCACCAAACATGCCGCGGGTTGACCCGCAACGTGGCCTCAACCCGACCCGGCAACGCGCTAAACGCTAGCTCCCTGAAGGAAAACTCTCACTAATCACGTTACGAAAACCTAGCGGTCTTCTTAGCTCAACTACCCTCTTTCATTCCACACTACTCAGGGACTAATCCCACAAACATAACTCACGTGCACTATGCACTCATAAGGGTCAAACATAAACAATACATCTTTTACTCGAGATGGCCTTACCTCTAAGGTCTCTACGTATAAAACTCTAAGGCTCACACCTTCTCTATCCCCAAAATCTTACTCGGTTAACCCACCATGATTTCTAATCACAACTAACACCGCTATCGAACATAGCACTTAAGGTATACTCACCTTATCACACATGAGATCTCTAGAGGGTTAAGGATATATCTATATCTCGCTTCACTCCCTTAGTCGTTCTAATCAAACCCAGTGAGGCGCATGCTAGAGAGATGACGAACTACCCACCGATCTCGAAGGCTAAGTCCTCCCGCATGACACTCTTTCGACATCGGACCACGGCGGTCGTAGGTACAACAAGTACCATCTAAAAGACGACATTCCTGGGATGGCGCGCCACCTTGTGAACATCGGGAAAAAGAAAAGCGAATCCGTGTTTGGAACCTACGTGAGGCGTGAACCTAAGCTCGGAGCTCGACCAACACTGCATACCGAACGCCCCGAACCCGTGGAGGACCTTTCTGCATGGTGGATGCGCGTAATCTAATCCGGTGAGGCGACTCGCCGCAAGTTACCAAAGGACCTTGCTACTCGGCCTCTTCGTCGCCCGTTAACCCGTCGATCTCTACGTTTCTTGGCTCGCGCGCATAAGCCCGCATACGTGCCATGCTCAAGCCTAATCAAGAACTTACTCTTGCACAACCTTCGTTGATATTCATCAAGACTCGCGATACATCGGTACACTCTCGGTAGCCAAATCCATAGCTAATGCGAGGTTGTCTTTCGCAATCTATATTCTCTGTTTCGGCCGTGGGCGAAGGTCCAAACATCGTGGCGCGATGGAGCTGCGCCGCCGTGCTAAACTCTGCTGGGGCTAGTGGCGTCGCAAAACTCCCGAATGAAGCACCACCCGGTGATGATTGGGCTGTGCCCACGTAACCTCAGTACTTACTCGCGGCTCGCCGGCTGCTTGCCCTCACGGGCGGGTTGCCTACGCGGAGGCATAGCGGTAAGGGAAAGAAATACGTTAGAGGTCCAACTTACAACACGCCTCTAAGGCACGATCTCGAGTGAGAAGAAATGAAACCAATCCTAAATATCCTATAGCCTCACGATTATCGGTGTGGTGCACAACACACCGATAATCAAGACTTCATCGATACGGTCAGACACTTCCAGAGATTAATCGCTCGATACCACTTTTGTCACGACCGAACCGGGCGTGATCGTGCCTTACCCCGCACCCTAGTGATACAACATCGAGTAATCAATGAACATAAAACACATACATGAAATCAATGTAAGAAAGTGAAATAAGAAGACAGGCTAACCAAAAGCGATTACATCGGTATATATAAATAACAACTCTTTCCAAATGAGCAGTTTAATCCTTTTACAAACCACGCCCAGCGATTACTATGACCTCTACGAATGATATGATAACAACGACGGACAGGGCCGTCATACCACGAATGTAAGCACCTACAACAATGGGGACTATACGAAGATAAGCCTCCGAGAAGCGGAGCTTTCCCAACCTGACGTGACCCTAAGAGTAAGGATCAACAATCGGTGTACCTCAACTGCGGCATGATCGCAGCCGAAAGGAGTCAAGACCAGTACAAGTATGTGGCGAAATATCAGTAAATGAAATCATAATAGTCTATACAAAGGAGACATGTATGATAACCAAACTACAGCTTCACAATAAATAGCGATCGTGTCTAGTCGTGACTCACGCCTCAAAGTCATCACTCCCGATATAACAATGGGTCTCACGCCCACAACACCAATCATGCGTGGAATACCTTCCTCACCGCCGATCGATGATAGAAAAGCACCAAGAAATACACATGAACAGCGGGTCCCACTGTGTCCAAATAAACGATGCAGGTAAGTGCGAAGGCATAGCCGACTACTAACACCGCAGATTAACAAGGTCATAAATCGTATCATGATATCTGTCTGGCCGTCACATGATCAAAGTTGGTCGCTCGCGCAATATCAAATGTGCGCGTCTAGCCTCGGAACTCCCGCAGACTCGCATAGGCCAATCATAGGCGCGTGAGGTATAACCCGCATCGGTAGCTACTCCGGCGTCGATCGCCCGACTCGCGATCCGCATGGCGCATAGATCGCATGACCATAAAGGCCGCACTAACTCGGAACTCTCGTAGCTCGCATAGGCCCGGGACCCGCATGAGGTATTCTCGAATCATGGTCCTGCATCGCGAGTCTACCCCATCGGAGGCGCAACCCGGAAACACGGTGAGTGGTATAATACCAACATAACGGTTTATCGCTTAAACAACATAAGCACAATCGAGGAAAACCCTTTATACAAACATCACGAATACTAACACACGTAGCATCCTAATATGATTACTTATCAAATCAACACGAAGGTATTACAAGGCTATCACAAACCAATACAATCAAGTTATTCACACATAAGGTACTTTCTACTATATGATTAATGAGATCGGGTTTTATCCCCAAGTACTTTATACAATAACTCTTTAAAGATATGTTACTTTCACAAAAGTCACACAATACGTAGTATATATAACAATAGAGTGATTATCGCTTTAAAGTAAATCAATTACTTCTCTTTGTAAAATCAAGTAGCAACCTTCTTTTCCAATGTTCAAGTTTGCCTAATTTCCAATGTTCAAGTTTCTTATTTTAGAAAGGTTTCGTAGTTCATAGTCTTATTCATTTAAGAATATAATTCTCTTTTAAGCTATCCGAGAAACATAAGCCTTATATGTGAGTAGGATATTCTTGTTTATAACAATCTTATTACAAAGAAATGATCTAGGAAATATCATTTTGTCTCATCTTAGCTTCATGCGGATGGAAGTTTCTCTGGTTTTAATAATACTTAACTGTTAAAACATTTCCTTTTATTAAACGCAGATGGTTTGTCGATACACATTCGATTTCGAATCAAGAAAACATTCTTAAGCCGTTATTACCTAACTTCCCATAAAGCTAGTATAACTCTTAAGTTTTCAAAACCAAGTATTACTTCTTCTTTGAAATGATTCAAAATCTTTGAAATACTTCAAGTTCTTTATTAACACATAACAAGCGGTCATAGTTCAAATCGGTTACCTTTTAAAAACCACAAGTATTTTCTTACCAACATAAAGTCGTTATAACCAACTTCCCATAAAGCGTTATAACACTTTATGTTTTAAACCAATCAAATACATTTAGCACGTACGCTCACCGTACTACATAGTTCACACATATCATGCTAGAAGAGATAGGAAGAGGTTCACATACCTCGCGACGAGTATCGACTAATAGCAAAACGCTCCAAGTACCTCGCCGTCGCTACTCCTAAAGCCAGTAGATCGCGCCACACGCGATTTCAACCTATAAGGCCACGGCGCTTATTAACATCTAGATCTTATCGTAGAACATTCTACGAAAATTCGCAAGACCTCCCCCGCAACAGCGTAAATCTCCTCATCTATCGAGGCTACCAAGCCAACCGGGGGTTTGCATCTAACCGGACGTGTGCGATTCTACCTCGCGAAAAGCTACACAAGTCTCGTAATGATCCTATGTAAATCTGATTCAAGACTCTTCTTTCAAAAGGTTTCTTATTATTCGTGCTTAAGTCAAAAGACATCACGATAACTACGCTCAGTTCTATATATAGTATACTTCAACTATATAATCATACAACATGTAATTTCCAATTACAATAGAGGACAAGATATTTACCTCGATAACCCCATAATTATCCGAGTTTAAATGTCGATCCCGAGCAAGGTTTAGCTCTACTCAGGTGTGCTCACCGCTCCAACAACCCTTAGAAGTTCTAACCAACTTACTTATTACTCCAACTAACCATGGAGATTTTCCTTGGGTTTCGGTTTTTGTGTGGAAGGGAAGTATAATAGTGTTTCGGGCTTTTCAGATAAGTATAACCTTAGAATACTACAAGGTATCTGACTAAGGTAAGTTGGGCATTATATCAATACTTTTGAGAGTATTTCTAACAAGAGGGGGGTATTTATACGAAAACTACTAGGCTAGGGGGGGGTACCCCACGGCTAGCACCCCAAGGAGGGGGGGTGTCTACCCCTCGGCCTACCCCACTAGGGGACTCGGCCAGGGGAGAGGGCTCTCGGCTAAGGCCTCACAAGGGGGGAGAAAGAGAGCTTTCAAGACTTAGGCAAATTTAAGGATGAAGAAGTCTTCAAAGGGAGAGGGTATTTATAGGACAAGCCAAGGCCAACCAATGGCCAAGATCTTGCCAAGTGCAAGGCAAGTGTAGGGCCAAGATCTTGCCAAGTGCACACTAGCCAACTAACACAAAAATATCCTACCAACCCTTGACCACAAAGGCCACACTTTCGGCCACCACAATTTCCGCCCAAGGTGTTCCAATGAGAGGGTGACAAGTGTCGCCCTCTTGTTGGTCCAAAATGTTTCGTCTCTCGGAAAAATCCGCAAAAATTAAAAATGACATAGCCGGAAATTCCCATACGAAAGCTGTGAAAACGTTTCGTCGAAAAACGACTATAACCGGGTGTTGTGAACAAAGTTAATTCGGCCAAGCCTAATTCTCAAGTTCAAATTTTCTACGTACGTCCTTACGTACATACTCTGGAAATACGGGGTATAACAACAGACCTCTAAGAATTTTTGACATAACTATTGTGACGGGACAAGGCCCCGTCGTACCTCTGAATATACCTATCCATAATGACCAACTCCAGAACATTGGAGCTATCCCAAAATGGTGAACAAGGATCCTAAGATCACTGATCCACAATTGTGTACCTAGACCTGCGGACATGAACGCAGCCCCCTGAAGGGGGTCAGTACAACAAGGTACCAAGTATGTAAACAAGAAGTACAGTAAGCAAGATCATAACTGTACACAAGAATGACAGTGGTATGTATGAAAAGCAAATACCAGATCCTACCGTGTCATAACACAATCAGAGCCAACTGTACCTTGTATCACTGTACTACTGTAACACCGTACCACTCTCACATATGAAAGCCATGTTAAAAATCCGAGACACCTGCCCTCAGTATATAATATCACAGAAGCATGCTCGTGGAATACAACATCACCGTCAGCATGTAACAAGTATAATGTACCCTACCAGTACACTATGCCTTTTTAACAAAGAGAGTGAACAAGAATAAACTTTGCCGGTTTAAAATATGAAGCTTATGATTAACCTAGGACCATCCGCTCGTAGTATCATTATGCAATCCTACTCCTGGGACTATTTCACCCGCATAGGCCGTATGGACCCGCATGAGGTAATATCCTCGTGATAGTCAGATCGTGGCATAGGCGCATAGACCGCGTGAGGTAATCTCGCCGATAGGACCGGTCCGCCCCGCATGGGACTATTTCACCCGCATGAGCCCTACGGACTCGCATGAGGTATTCCTCGCATCGTGGAGAGAAAATCCATGGAATTTGCAAATGCCACAAGCCCGGGGAATGACCCCGTAATGAATAATATATTACAGGCACAACCGGCTAACATAATCACGTAACATAAGTACAATCGGCTATCATAATCTCATAACATAAGAACAACCGTGTTACACCCCGTAATTCCAGGACATGTATAAGAGAATGGACATGAGGAATCAAGACTTGAAAATTGGTACGAAAGAAAGAATTGTTTTTCCAACGGAAAATCTTCCGAACATCGGAAAGGAAAAATGTTCATTGTTAAGAATTGGATTCTCAAAATTCCTTATTTGAAGAGTATAGAATTTATTAACATTATGAAAATTTATTTTTACGGATTTGGTCACGTAGGACCCACCGAGAAATTTTATGTTTTGTGGAGCCCACGAGGGTTACGGAATTTTATGGACGAATGGGAGGGCGACACGTGTCACCCCCGCCACATGGTCTTGGATGAAATTGACAAGGGTATTATGGTCATTTACCAATGTAGAAGATCAAGTCTTGCTAGCTTGAGATAATTGACCAAGTGTTATATATACTACAGTAGATCTGAGATGCTCTTACACTTAGAAAAATTTCACAACATTTTGTTCCTTAAGTGTGCTCTCGGGTTTGAGCTCTTCTCCACACAAATTTTTTGTAATTTTGGTTCATTATTCACAAGACTTTAACCCAAGGTCCCTAAGGGTATTGTAAGGATATCTCAGAAAAACGACGTTTTCACGTTAGTCGCAAGGCGAAAACCTAAGTCGTTTTCATAGTTTTGGATTGGAAATGGAAGAGAAGTTGGTTGTGAACTTCTAAAGGCTTCAAATAGAGGATTGGAGCGTAAAGGAAAGGAGCTAAGAATTGCTAAGGAGCGACTTTGAATCTTGGAATTTATAAGGGCTTATAAAGGTAACAATCTTGTCATTTTAGTAATTAAAGATTACTTATTGTTGTAGCTATGGATATTAGCAAGCATGAGGTATATAGTATGAAGTTTGATAAGTGTATTGGCTATTGGAACCCTAATCCGAAACTAGCATGTTTAGCCTTTGAGATTACAATGTAATTTGGTTATTAGTTTAGTCGTCGCATATTATATAAAGAAGGAATTATAGTTGTTAAAGTTGTTTATGACTATATAACATGTTATACCTAAGAACTTGGATTGAAAAGGAATTGGAAAGGACTTAGGATTGGTTATATTGGTGGTCGAATGCCCTTATAAGTGTTGGATTGTTTTATATGAATTGTGGGGTAGAATTTTACACGTATTGTAAGGCGTGTAATCCCCTTTGATTGGTTGGTGTATTGAGCCTTAAATGTGGCATGTTGGTTATTGATTATCGGGCCTTGAAAAAGGTGGAAAAGTATGTAAAAACAAAGGAGGTGCTGCCCAGTTTTCCGTAGAATAGGAGACCGTATACTTAGTATTATTCTACGTTAGAAACTAGAAGTTGATAGTCGTGTTGTGGCCATTATAGGTTGTCAATTCTACGTGCGGCGTATTCCACTTAGCTTGTGGAATAAGCCGAAAAGGTATGTGAACCATCTCCTCTTCTTCTAGCAAGATTCCTTATGGTAAAGTAAGTAAGTCCTACTCCTTAAATGATCCATTCCTTGATTGTACTTTGGTGCCTAATATAGAAGTTCTTCTATATACTTCCTTGATTGTACTTTGGATGTTAAATTGGAAGTTGTTATAATCCATTCCCTTAATGAAGTTTGGATTTTCAAAAGTGCAAGTGTTTTACTTGAAGTACTTAGAGTCTTAAAAAGGAAGTGGTTCTTAATCTTTTGGCTAGTGCCTTAGTTCCAAAACCTAAAAGTTGTTATAATGACTTTAGGGGAGTCAAATGAGTGATTTACTTAATTGATTTAAAAGAGGAGAAATGACATGACTTAAAGAGAAGTAACTTGTTTTAAAGGTGTAAGTTACTTGAGATTTAAAAGTAGAAGAAATTTGATTTCTAAAGTTAAGAAACTTGATTTCTAAAGATTAAGTGACTTGAAGTATTTTGAAAGTTAAGAAACTTGATTTGAAAGTATGTGATACTTGGTTTTAAAAGTATAAGTCTCTTGGATATAAAAAGAATGAATTTGTCTAAAACCATAAAGGGTTATAACGACTTTATGGGAAGTTAGTTATAACGGTTTTATGGAAGGTTAAGAAAATTGTCTATTTTGATTGATAGGCATGAGTTGCCTAGGTTGTGAAATTTAAAGTTAATTAGTTTCAAAGCCTTGAAATGAATTTCTAAAGGTGTAGTAACTTATTTTTAAAAATAGACATGCCTTGATACTACGGGTGTTAGTATCTTGGGGCGTTATATAAAAAGGAGTCTTCTGGAAAGAATGGACGTACGTAGTACTTTGGCTTGTTAAATGAGAATTATTCTATTTGTGCTTTGATAGTACTTTGGCTTGTTAAATGAGAATTATTTTATTTGTGCCTTGGTAGTACTTTGGCTTGTTAAATGAGAATTATTCTATTTGTGCCTTGATAGTACTTTGGCTTGCTTAAATAAGGATTTTCTCTTGGTATATGTAAAAAAGGGAAGGCATGGTAATTGTTTTGGTTTATGTAAAAGAAGGCATGGTAATTGTCTTGGTTTATGTAAAAATAAGGCATGGTAATTGTCTTGGTTTATGTAAAAAGAAGGTGTCACGACCCGACCCCGGGCCGCGACTGGTGCCCTACCTGGGCACCCTTCTAATCATACAACATAATAAACTGCGGAAGATAAATAACACTTTTTTTTTTAAACCAAGGCCAAGCCGATAAGGCTGCCATAACATAAAAATTACCCGAAAGGGTCTACACTGTTTAACAATGTAAAAACAACTCTAGCCAGTCCAGCCCACAGATGAATACAGACCTCTAAGATTTGAACAAATACTATGACGGGACAAGGCCCCGCCGTACCCCTGAATATACATAGTCATGACAACTCCGAAACATTGGAGCCATCTCAAAATGCTGAACCAGGATCCTAAGCTCGCGGATCCAGCGTGTACCTAAACTACGGACATGAACGCAGCCCGAAGAAATGATCAAGTGCCGAATATGGAACGGAAAATAAGGTCGATAAACAAATCATAATTGTACAAAAGAATGACAGGGGTAAGTATAAAAAGGGTACATACCAGATCCTACCGTGTCATTACCATCTCGTGAACTTAATCGTACCTTATCATCTTTTCCCATTTTTACATAAAAGTTATAGTCACATTCTCACGTACATGTTTTAGGAAAAACCGTCAAGTTCATTACTATATAACGTGCTTACCTTGCATAACATAATCCGGCCGCCGTGGAGGGCGCCTATCTCGCGACCCAATGGGACGCGATAAAATCACATAGTGCGCCCGTAAAGGTATCTTGCCGGCCTAATCCTGGGACACGGTAAGGTCACATAGTCTGCCCATAAAGGTATACTGCCCGGCCCAATCCTGGGACGCGGTAAGGTCACATAGTCTGCCCATAAAGGTATACTGCCCGGCCCAATCTTGGGACGCGGTAAAGTGACATAGTCTGCCCATAAAGGTATACTGCCCGACCCATTCCTGGGACGCGGTAATGTCATATAGTCTGCCCATAAAGGTATACTGCCCGGCCCATTCCTGGGATGCGGTAATGTCATATAGTCTGCCCATAAAGGTATACTGCCCGGCCCATTCCTGGGACGCGGTAATGTCATATAGTCTGCCCATAAAGGTATACTGCCCGGCCCATTCCTGGGACGCGGTAATGTCATATAAAATCTGGGAATTTAACCCAACGTACTACGTGCCTCTACTCCTTTATAATGATTCTCTTTCAAATAAAACTTCCAAGATACTAACTACCATAGTATCAAGTTATATCTACTTTTCAAGACAAGTCACAATACCTTTTAGAAATACATTAGGCTTCTAAATCAAGTGACTTCTTTCTTTAAAACCTTAAGCAATTGGTACCTTTAAAACAATTTGCCTTGTTTTATTTCAAATCATTTCTTTGCTTACATTACTGAAGAAAACCATTCTTTTAATCTTCCATAAAGTTGTTATAATCAACTTCCCATAAAGCCGTTATAACTCTTTATGTCTTAGACAAATTCATTCCTTTTATAACCAAGAGACTTATACTTTCAAATCAAATCACATAGCTTTCAAAATACTTCAAGTCTCTTAACTTTTAAGAAAACAAGTTTCTTAACTTTAGAATGGCAAGAAATCAATACTTTCCGAATCAAGTATTCTTTACTAATAAATCAATTGATTTCTCCCTTTAAGAATCAAGTCCCATAACTTGAAAAATAAAGTCCCTTAACCTTTTAAAAATTTGAGGTCCATAGTCTTAAAACTTCATACGTAAATTCTTATAAATTAAGTATCATATACTTTGGTGCGTTGTGAATAAGTTATACTTATTTATAACGATCTTAATCAAGTAGCCATGATCTAGAAAATGTAATACAATTTTGTCTTATCTTAGCTTCTATGCAGATGGAGAATTCTACTCATTTTAACTTAATTGGTTATCATTACATTTTCCTTTATTAACGCTGCAGTGGCTTGTTCGATACTTATTCTCATTTGTGTCGTAACTTAGCCAAGTCAACTTGGCTCCAAAATACTTCCTAACGACTCTTACCAACATCCCCCATAAGACTTGGTAAGAACTTAGGATAACTTAGACATAACCCTTACGTAGAGTAAATAAACATACATACCTCTTAACTTCTAAGAGTAGAAGGAATCATGAAATAATACCACATGTATATTCCATACATAGAATCATGTCAAAAGAATGAAGAGGTTCACATACCTCGCGATGATTATCGACAAATAGCAAAATGCTCCAAAGTACTTCAACCTTGATAGTTATTCCATCCTTCAAGTAGAACACGCTATACTTAGTACTTCCACCTATAATGTCCATAATACGTCCATTAACCTCTAGCTTCAAACGCAGAATATTCTAAGTGCAAAGTCACTAAATTCTACGGAAAATCGGACATCACTTCCTTTGTTTCTACATACTTTGCCACCTTTTTCAAGGCCGAATTCAATAACCAAACACGCCACATATAAGTCCCAACAATTCAGCTAACCAAAGGGGATTACACGCCTTAACATGACGTGTAAAATTCCGCCCCACAAATAATACGAAACTAGTTCCATATTTAAATCCATTCTTGGCTAAACATAAACAACAACACAAAGTCCTTTTCCAATTCTTTTTCAATCCAACTTCTTAGGCTTAACATGTTATGTAGTGATAAACAACTTAACAATTATAATTCCTTCTTTATATAACATGTGACGATTAAACTAATAACCCAATTGAATTGAAATCTCAAGGCTAAACATACTAGTTTTCGGATTAGGGTTTCCAATATCCATAACACTTATCAACTTCATAATATATATCTCATACTTGCTAATATCTATAGCTACAACAATAAGTAATCTTAATTACTAAAACGACAAGAATTTTACCTTTACAAGCCCTTAAAATTTCCAAGATTCAAAGTCGCTACTTAGCAATTCTTAGCTCCTTTCCTTATGTTCCTATCCGCTCCAATTACTCCTTAGAGGCTCATGAATAACTTCTCTTCAAGTTCCATCTTCATAGTTGAAGAACACCTTAGGGTTTCTCCTTGCGACTAACGTAAAAACGCCGTTTTTCCGAAATCTTTCTATTGAGATATCCTTACAACACCCTTAGGGACCTTGGATTAAAGTCTTGTGAATAATGGATCAAAATTACAAAAATTTCTTGTTCACCATTGACAAAGCCGAGAGCTCTTTTGTTCAAGACAAGGTCTTGAAAATTTTTCTGTGTTAAAGGCATGTCTTGCTACTTAGGATGATTATATAACACAATGGAGGGTCTAGATCATAACACTTGTTAAGTTTGGAGGGAAGAGATCAAGCCAAGTGGCCCTTGGACTTAGTCAACAATATCAAGCTCTTTAATTAGCAAGACTTGGTCATCTACCATGGTCAATGACCATAATATCCTTGCATAAATTCATCCAAGACCATTGGGGGTGCCACGTGTCGCCCTCCTATTCGTCCATAAAATTCCGTAACCCTCGTGGGTCTGATGCGCGTAATATGCACACATTTTTTAAACGCAAGTGCACGTTATCGTATCAAGTAGTATAGTCTTAGATAAGACCGAATATCGTCCTCTAGGATTAGGGTTCAAGTACCAACTATCTATTTTCTAGTATCTATTTGGTGAATTAATGATTGATTGTTTGGTTTGTAACTAAGAGTTATGAAAGCTAATTAAATATAAAGATTTAATTCAGATGTGATAAGAATAGGGCTTCTATGTATCCTTACTATCCGCTTATGCTACTTACTAATACATTAACTTATGGTATTCTTCTTTTGGAGAAAGCAGGTTTACGAAATCGTTTTATACTCCCGTTAGGGTTATATAAACACTCAACCCCAGTATTGTTCCTTACCTACCTTTCGGTGATAAGGGTAACTCTATAGGAGGATTAAGAACAAAAACCTAGTTGACCGTCACGCACAATGCGCAAAATTAGGGTTGTTAAGCCTCTCATCAACGCTACAAATCTAATTGAGGTATTCTCATCCCCAATTCAAGACTGTCTACCCAACTTACAGCATATTCACAATCCCCCCTTTTCAGAATCTGATTAGAAATCATATAGTGATAACTAGTTGTCAATTAGCTACCAAGAATTCAACTCAATTATTGGATAGATCTCTCAATAAGAATAATTACCATAAGCATGCATTAATTTATAACATAAGGTTCAAGAAATTCAACATAGAAAGCCCTATAAGAGAATTAGTTCCTAGCCATAAATATGACAAGAACTAATTCCATGTTCATCATACAAAAACTGAATTAAAGTAAAGAAAGGGAAAAGAAATTACTAAAATAAATGGTATCCAATCTCCAAGCAAGAATCTTGAGTTGTGCAAGAAGGGGAACCCTCAAAAACTGTCTAGGGTTCTCCTTTTATAGGTTTAAAACGCCTCCCTTCTTTTCCCTGCAGGCCTGGCCCAAAAATCCGTCAAAAGACCTAATTTTTACGCGTCGGCGCCGCGGCCCTGCAGACAGGCGCCGCGGCGCCGGAAGTTCTGCGATCCGTCGGGTGTTTTGGCGCCGCCCGATATCTGCATGCGAGGCGCGTGGCACTGTATCTTCTGTAGCTCCTCGGATGTTTAGGCGTCGCGACCCTGCATCTGCGAGCGCGCGGCCCAGTCTTCTGCCTCTCTGAATAATGGGCGCCGCGGCCCCTGCTTTTGGCTGCAGGAGGCGCCGCGGCGCTGGTCTGGATTTTAGCCTCGTTCGCCACTTTCTCTGTTTTCAGCTCTGGCATCTCCTCTTTTGCCCTCTTTTTGCTCCTTTTCCGCCATTTGGCCATTTCAACCACTTTGACTCAATAGAAAGAAAAACTATCCTAATACGACACTTATATGTGCAAAATGGGACAAAAGACTAACTAAAACAGACTCAAAAGGTGTATATAAAATACACCGATCAAATACCCCCAAACTTAACATTTGCTCGCCCTCGAGCAAAGATAGAAAGAAATACAATAAAAGACTCAAAAGAATGAAAAATAAAGGACTCCCTGTCATTAATCACTTTTGCTGCATAGATGTTAACTAGAAAAACATGAAGGTTAGCAGAATAATATGCAGGAACATATAGCATGGAATTTCAACACATTGAGCTAGATATTTCGCAAACTCATACTTATCATGCTTAAATGGAAGTCCATATACTAAATCATGCATATAAATTCAAGAATTCCTATGGCATGCTTACTTGCTATTCTCCACTAATTCTGGATATGCATAAAAGAGATCTTCAGGACTTTGAGGGTTGTAATGTTGGCTTAGGTAGGGGTTGGTAAAGATAGGCATTTAGGCTCATTTTTACGTACCATAAGCTCTTTGGCTTTTCAATTTTCCCTTTTTCTTTTGATTCTTTCCTTCACTTCAATTCTATCCTTCCTCTTTTGTTTTGGGAGAGTGAAGTGTATTATACTAATAGCACCCCCAAACTTAGGCTTTGCCTCTTTCTTATTACTTTTCTATTGGGGTGCATCAAACTTGTTCACTCTTTTTGCTTCTTCTTTTTAACACAATGTACTCCACTATTTCATATTTGCACTTATGGTACAATTTGTGGGAACATAGGGTGTCAAAGAAGAAGTTTCAAATTTAGGCTCAATAGAGTGACTAGGGATATTTTTAAAGTCTGGGATAGAAAAGAATGGTAAGAATTGGCTATCAAAGAAATGCCTGAGTCATCTCTCTAACATACATATCCTAACTATTTCGCCTCAAATAGCAAGCAATCATAACACATAAGCATTTATCATTTAGCATGCATAACTCAAGTAAGAAACTCCAAATAGACAGATTTTGTGAGTTTTTGGCATATCTACCCTAAGTGTTTAGATAGTTGCTTCAATTCCTTTACATTATTCCACCTTACTTCACTAGGTGTTTCTAGCAACTACAGCATATATGATCTTTGACAGGCAATTATGACTCAAAAAGAAAAAAAATTTGGTGACTCAAAATAAACATAAAACAAAGAAAAAGACTTAATTAAAACATAACATGACACACAAATAAAACACCCCCAAACTTAAATCACACATTGTCCCCAGTGTGTGTAAGACTCAAGCGATAAAAGAAAAAGACACTTACAGACTTTGGCTAAAATGGTGGTGGTGGCGGTGGATAATGCTTTGTATTCCGTGAGGGGAGGATCATTCTTGATGTTTTGATTTGGCGATAGGGCCTTCGGATCAGGGTATCCTCTCAGAACTCATAGTTTCCGTTGTGGAGCCGCGGCCCTGCAAATGGGCGCGGCTGAACTCGGGTGCATACGCTCGGTTGGCGATTTTTCTGGATATCCTTGGCTTCCACCTGTTAACACAGCACAGACACACAAACCCAAGAACGTGAGACTGTTCTTAGATAAAATAAAATAAACTAAAGTCAAACATTAAAATAACATAATTAAAACATTGGGTTGCCTCCCAACTAGCGCTGTCTTTACCGTCTTTTAGCCGGACGCAAGTTCCTTATTATTTTAAGGATTGAGAAGTTACCAAGTTCATGTATTCCATTTCATTGATCAGGTAGGGTTTTAACCTCTGTCCGTTTACTTTGAAGGCGGCTCCCTCTCTCCCTTTTATTTCAATTGCTCCGTATGGGAATACTCTTACCACCGTGTATGGTCCTGTCCAACGTGATTCTAATTTACCTGGAAACAATCTCAACCTTGAGTTGAATAGCAGCACTTGTTGTCCTTCTTGAAAGTCTTTTGGTATCAAATTCTTATCGTGTCATGCTTTCGTTCGTTCCTTGTAGATCTTTGCATTCTCATAGGCATTGTGTCGGAATTCATCTAATTCGCTCAGCTGTAGTAGCCTCCTCTGTCCTGCTGCCGTGGTATCCATGTTTAACTTCTTCATTGCCCAATATGCTCTGTGTTCCAACTCTACTGGCAAATGACAAGCTTTACCAAAAACTAATTTATAAGGTGACATACCAATTGGTGTTTTGAATGCTGTCCGGTATGCCCACAATGCGTCATCTAATTTGATCGACCAGTCTTTCCTTGAGTCGTTCACCGTCTTTTCCAATATGCTCTTCACTTCTCTATTTGACACTTCCGCTTGCCCATTAGCTTGAGGATGGTAAGCAGTTGTAGTGCGGTGGTAAACTCCATATCGGGAAAGCAATGACTTCAGCTGCCTATTGCAGAAATGGCTCCCTTCATCACTGATGAGAGCTCTTGGTGTCTTAGAACCTTGTGAAAATATTCTTCTGGAGGAATTTTTGCACAGTTTTACTGTCGTTTTCTTTGGTGGCCACTGCTTCTACCCATTTGGACACATAGTCTACTGCCAGAAGGATGTATTGATATCCAAAAGATGGCGGGAATGGTCCCATGAAATCAATTCCCCACACATCGAACAGTTCTACTTCCAATATCCCGTGCGAAGGCATCTCGTTTCGTCTTGAGATGTTCCCTGTTCTTTGACAATTATCACATCTCTGCACAAAGGCATGGGCATCCTTGAAGAGAGTTGGCCAATAGAATCCGCATTGCAATACCTTTGTCGTTGTTCTTGATGCCCCAAAGTGTCCACCACATGATAGGGTGTGGCAGTGGGTGAGAACCTGGTGCATCTCTTCCTCTGGTATACATCGCCTGATGACTTGGTCGGCACAGTGTTTGTATAGCATTGGTTCCTCCCAATAGTAGTGTTTTACTTCAGAATAAAACCTCTTCACTTGCTGTCTTGACAAGCCTGGGGGTAGAACTTTAGCTGCAAGGAAGTTAACAAAATCAGCGTACCAAGGTAAATTAGAATTCATACTTACTCGAAACAGTTGTTCGTCTGGAAAGTGATCATTTATTTGCACATCCTTGGTGTTCTGGCTCTCTGTGTTCTCGACCGACAAGTGGTGCAATGAATTCTCTGTTCCTTTCTTATCACGAATCTCTACGTCAAATTCTTGTAGAAGTAGGACCCATCGAATGGCGAGGCTTTGCATCCTTCTTTGTCATTAAGTACTTTATAGCAGAGTGGTCAGTGTATACTATTACTTTATTTCCAATCAAGTAGGGCCTGAATTTCTCAAACGCATATACTATAGCTAGTAATTCTTTTTCAGTAGTTGCATAATTTAATTGTGCGTCATTTAGAGTTTTACTAGCATAGTAAATGGATCTAAATACCTTGTCGATTCTCTGTCCAATCGCTCCAGCTGCATAGTCTCTTGCATCGCACATGAGTTCAAATGGGAGCTCCCAATTTGGTGCAATGACTATAGGTGCTGAGGTAAGCTTCTCCTTGAGCGTTTGAAATGCGGATAAGCATTCTTTATTGAAGTCGAAGGCTACCCCCATCATTAGCAATGTAGAGAGGGGCTTTGAGACCTTTGAAAAGTCCTTGATGAATCTTACGTAGAAACTGCATGTCGAGAAACTTCGACTCCTTTTGTCGATCTTGGAGGTGGTGGATTTTCGATCACCAAATCTTTGCTTTGTCTACCTCAATACCTTGGCTTGATATTTTATGCCCCAAGACGATTCCTTCACACCATGAAGTGACACTTCTCCCAATTTAGCACAAGGTTAGATTTTTGCAGGCCAACATCGCTTCTAGATGCCTTAAACAGTCATCAAATGATGCTCCAAAGACCGAAAAGTCATCCATAAAGATCTCTATAGTCCTCTCTACCATATCGAGAAAATTGCCATCATACACCTTTGAAAAGTAGCGAGGTGCATTGAGTCCAAATGGCATTCTTCTAAATGCAAATGTGCCAAAAGGGCAAGTAAATGTTGTCTTTCACGATCCTGCGGGGCTATTGCAATCGGTGATACCACGAGTATCCATCAAAAGCAATAGTAGTTATGCCTGCGAGTCATCCAACATTTGATCTAGGAATGGCAACGGGAAGTGGTCTTTTCTAGTTGCTTTATTCAACTTGCGGTAGTCAATGCAGATTCTCCATCCGGTGACTGTTCTCGAGGGAATGAGTTCGTTTCTTTCGTTAGCCACCACTGTTATTCCACCCTTTTTCGGCACCACTTGTACTGGACTTACCCAAGTGCTATCAGATATGGGGTAAATTACTCCTGCATCGAGCCATTTTAGGATTTCTTTCCTTACTACCTCCTTCATATTTGGGTTCAGTCGCCTCTGGGCTTCGATGGATGGTCTGCTCTCCTCATCTAGGCGGATCTTATGCATTACCGTTGATGGACTTATCCCTTTTATGTCTGCTAATGTCCATCCAATAGCCCGCTTGTGATTCTTTAGTACTCTTAGCAGTTTATCAATCTCTTCGGTGGACAGGTGGCATGAAATGATCACTGGTAGGGTTTTCTTTTCACCTAGGTATTGGTATTGTAGATGATTAGGTAGGATTTTTAACTCTAACTCTGGGGCCTTCTCTGTGGATGGTAATGATCTTTCTGGTCCCTGTCCCAGCTCTTCATACTTCTTTGTCCTTGTATCCCATTTTTCATAAGCATTCATCCAATTTGCATACTCCATCAGATCTGGATCGTTTCTACTATCATCATCCCATGTGGTCAGTACTTCTTCAAGCGTATCATCATATTCGAACTCTTTGTTTGACATTGTTTCTTCGATAAGATCAATGGCTGAGCAGTTATCTTTGGCCTCTGGAAAATTTGCTGTTTGTTTAAAATTTAAAATTACCTGTTCTTCATCTACTCAAGCTTCATTCCCTTTTTGAACATCAATGAGCACATACTGTGGCTAAGAAAGGTCTGCCCAGTATGATGGGTATTCCATCGTTATCTTGTATGTCTAAGATAACGAAATCGGCGGGGAAGATGAACTTGTCCACTTTTACTAATATATCTTCGACGACTCCTCTCGGATGAACAATTGAGCGGTCAGCTAGCTGCAAGGTGATGTTTGTAGGTTTGATTTCTCCCATTTCTAGTTTGCAGAAAACTAGATAGGGCATCAGATTTATGCCTGCTCCCAGGTCGCACAGTGCCTTTTGACATTCAAACTTTCCAATAGTGCATGGGATGGTAAAGCTCCCAGGGTCTTGTAACTTCTGAGGCAGTTGTCTCTGTAGGATGGCACTACATTCTTCAGTTAGCATCACCGTTTCGTAATCCTCTATCTTCCTCTTTTTGCTAAGCACATCCTTCATGAACTTGACGTAGCTCGGCATTTGTTCTAGTGCTTCAGCAAACGGGATATTGAGTTGCAATTGTTTGAGAACCTCCACGAATCTGGAGAATTGCTTGTCAAGAGTGCATGTTTTTAACTTCTGGGGATATGGTATCATCACCTGGGGTGCAGTTGCCACCGCTGGTGCTATTTTCTCGATTTAGGTTACGGCGCGCGGCTGATGTGGGTGCCACGGCGCTCACTTTCTCGCTTGTCTCGAGAATCCTCGGCCGCGGCCACGATCATAGGCGCGCGGCAGCTTCTTGAACTTTCTCTCTCCCCTGATTCGGCATCCTTCAGGTCAATTGCCTGACATTGTGTTTCCTCATTGCTTATCCCAGATGCAGATTGCTCTTCTTGCGGTTCGCTGTTGAATATGACCGCGAGTTCTGCTATTTCTGTTTCCAACTTCTTTATGCCCGACCTTATTTCGTTCATGGTGAGCTTGGAACCTCGTGAGGCGAGTATAGTTTCTCGTAATTCCTCCTCTGTTCCTCTATGGTTGGCTCTCTATCATATGGACAGTAAAAATCCATATCTAAAGTGTTCCTGAACGAATCAAAGCCAACAAAAAAAATCACGGCACCTCGAATTTTCGTAAAAACTAACAATACAAATAAAAAAAAAATTAAAACCAAATTAGAAATTAAAAATAGATAATTTGATATTGAACTATTGCCTAATCCTAACAGCGGCGCCAAAAACTTGATGCGCGTAATATGCACACACTTTTAAACGCAAGTGCGTTATCGTATCAAGTAGTATAGTCTTAGATAAGACTGAATATCGTCCTCTAGGATTAGGGTTCAAGTACCAACTATCTATTTTCTAGTATCTATTTGGTGAATTAATGATTGATTGTTTGGTTTGTAACTAAGAGTTATGAAAGCTAATTAAATATAAAGATTTAATTGGATGTGATGAGAATAAGGCTTCTATGTATCCTTACTATCCGCTTATGCTACTTACTAATACATTAACTTATGGTATTCTTCTTTTGGAGAAAGCGGGTTCTGAAATCGTTTTATACTCCGTTAGGGTTATATAAACACTCAACCCAGTATTGTTCCTTACCTACCTTTCGGTGATAAGGGTAACTCTATAGGAGGATTAAGAACAAAAACCTAGTTGGCCAATCACGCTGATCGCCAAAATTAGGGTTGTTAAGCCTCTCATCAACGCCACAAATCTAATTGAGGTATTCTCATCCCCAATTCAAGACTGTTTACCCAACTTACAAAGATATTCACAATCCCCTTTCGAATCGATTAGAAATCATATAGTGATAACTAGTTGTCAATTAGCTACCAAGAATTCAACTCAATTATTGGATAGATCTCTCAATAAGAATAATTACCATAAGCATGCATTAATTTATAACATAAGGTTCAAGAAATTCAACATAGAAAGCCCTATAAGAGAATTAGTTCCTAGCCATAAATATGACAAGAACTAATTCCATGTTCATCATACAAAAACTGAATTAAAGTAAAGAAAGGGAAAAGAAATTACTAAAATAAATGGTATCCAATCTCCAAGCAAGAATCTTGAGTTGTGCAGAAGGGAACCTCAGCGCCTAGGGTTCTCCTTTTATAGGTTTAAAACGCCTCCGTTCTTTTCCCTGCAGGCCTGGCCCAAAAATCCGTCAAAAGACCTAATTTTTACGCGTCGGCGCCGGAAGTTCTGCGATCCGTCGGGTGTTTTGGCGCCGCGGCCCTGATATCTGCTGTCTGAGGGCGCCGCGGCGCTGTATCTTCTGTAGCTCCTCGGAGGTTTAGGCGCCGCGGCCCTGCATCTTTGTCGCGAGGCGCCCTTGTGCCAGTCTTCGCTCTCTGAATAATGGGCGCGCAGCCACCTTTTAGGCTGCGAGGCGCCGCGCGGTCTGAATTTTAGCCTCGTTCGCCACTTTCTGTTTTCGACTCGCATCTCCTCTTTTGCCTCTTTTTGCTCCTTTTCCGCCATTTGGCCATTTCAACCACTTTGACTCAATAGAAAGAAAAACTATCCTAATCGACACTTATATGTGCAAAATGGGACAAAAGACTAACTAAAGCAGACTCAAAAGGTGTATATAAAATACACCGATCAGGGTCCCACAAAACGTAAAATTCCTCGGGTGGGCCCCACGTGACCAAATCCATAAAAAAAAAATCCATCAGGATAATAAGTTCCATACTCTTCAAATAATGCATTTTGAGAATCTAATTCTCACCAACGAACATTTTTCCTTTCCGACGTTCGGAAGATTTTCCGTCGGAAAAACAATTCTTCCTTTCGTACCAATTTCAAGTCTTGAGTTCCTTACGTACATTCTCTTAAACATGTCCTGGAGTTACGGGGTGTAACATTCTTCCCCCCTTAGAAACATTCGTCCCCGAATGTTCTTTCAGAGTCCAATCTAATTAGATAGCGATATAGTCTCCTTTTACTGCACCATTCATATTACATATGCAACATAACAATACTTATACTAAGATGTCAACCTTGGCACTCACGAAGCCAACTAGTCCATACTCATAATGACCTCAAAGTCTGTCATAATCATCTCTACTAGGTCTACTAGGGTCTGACGACTGTATCATCACCGGGCGAATCTCATATACCCGTTCAGCTACCACCCCAGACACTCACGGGTGTAGTTACCTCGAAAGGTTCTTATGGATTCAGGCTCTATTCCTTTACACTTGGTTGCTATCTTTCTTACTGGTCGTACTCTTTCCGTACTTCCAACTCATACTAGCATACATACATAACTTCCATACCGATTCTGGCCTCTAATCTTTGGAGTCACTCTATAAAACAATATAAGGCCATTTCCGGCTTTCACGACCTGGTTCCGGTGGAACGCGTCCACGAACCCGTAAAACAATTAACTAAACTTGGGCATTGCACCCTCGTGACCACATCACGGCTTAACTACTACCAAGATCCCACTTATATCGGGCTATGGGCGACCGTAGCAGTACTCACCCGACCGCCGTCGCACTTAACTCTTACTCTTAGTGAATAAAATCTTTTTGCCCGAGAAGGCCTTTTATACCTAAGGTCTGGGGGGTTTTCAATATTCTTTGGCGCGCAATTTCCATGGTCCAAGCCTACCTTATCAGTCCCACGTAGCGGGTACACAAACTTCTCATAATACCATAATCGTGTCGCCTTGATCACAACAACCATTACTAACTCTATACGGACCTCATACAATTCTCTTAAGCCTACTATGCAGCTTAATCTATTAACATGACATTCCGTTAAGTTTCTTAACATGGCTTCTTAAGGGTTCACTACCCTATCAGACAGCTCATCCTTTCCTAATTATCTCAAAATAAAACATAAGATCTTGGCGAGAATTCATTAACTGTTTCATACCTTCCCGGTATCTAGTTAGTCTTTACCAACTCCTGGTAAGGTATAATCATTCTAGGCAACACGCGTCTGACCCTCATACATAACTCCGTATAGATGTATGTCACAATACCAACTATACTATAATCATTATCAACCTGGATACGAAATCCACATAGTCCTTCCTGGGTCACTGTTGCCTTTCTCGTAGCTGCAATCAACATAACTCGTTAGGGAGAGGAGACCCTAACAACACAGATCTATCGCACGATCTCAGAGTGAGAAGAGTGGAAACCAATCCTAAATGTCCTGCAGCCTCCTGATTATAGATGTGGTGCACAACACACCGATAATCAAGACTCTACTAGACACGGTCTGTAAACACTTTCCGAGGACTAACTGCTGTGATACCACTTTTGTCACGACCCGACCCCGGGCCGCGACTGGTGCCCTACCTGGGCACCCTTCTAATCATACAACATAATAAACTACGGAAGATAAATAACACTCTTTTTTTTAAAACCAAGGCCGATAAGGCAGCCATAATATAAAAATTACGAAAAGTGGTCTACTGTTTAACAATGTAAAAACAACTCTAGCGATCCGGCCAGATGAATACGGACCTCTAAGATTTGAACAAATACTATGAAGGATAAGGCCCGCTGCACTCTGAATATACATAGCCATGACAACTCGGAACATTGGAGCCATCTCAAATCTGAACCAGGATCCTAAGCTCGCGGATCCACAGCGTGTACCTAAACTGCGGACATTTAAGCGATCCCGAAGAAGTCAAGACAACAGTACCTATCACGACCGATCTCGAGCGCATCGGTGCCTTACCGGGCACCTAGTGATAACAACATCAGAGAAAATCAGCGGAAATAAAATTTAAACAGGAAACAAGAGACAACATAATAAAACAGGCTAACCAAAAACGGTTACCTTTATGTATATACATAAAATCGAACAGTTACAATCCTTTTACAAACCCTGCCCACAACAGTACTACAGACCTCTAAGAATGTAACAACAACTATGACGGGACAGGGCCCCGCCATACCCCTGAATGTACAAGTATCTACAATGACAGGGGACTATTCCAAAAGATAAGACTCCGAGGAAATGGAGCTTCCCAACGCTGAACTGCGATCCTATGAGCGAGGATCAACAACTGGTGTACCTCTACCTGCGGCATGAACGGCCCCGAATAAGTCGATCTGGCGGTACCAAGTATGTGGCGAAAAATCGTAATGAAATCACATTTCATCATTTTATAAAACCATTTTGCGATAAGTAAGTGATTATGCCAAGTAAGGGACGATATCCCGAATAATCACTCACATAACTATGGGTCTCACGCCCATAATATCACTCATGCACTGTGGAACTTCATTCTCATCTGGCGATACATGATGTAAAACAACACCGTATGTGAACACGAACACTAGATCTTGCTGCGTCAAACCGATCGGGCGAGTAGAATCGCCACTACCGGTTCCAAAAGCTAGTCATATCCCTTCACGGGCAAATCGGAAGCCAACTACCAGATCCAAAAGCTAGCCACGCTTGGTGAGGCAAGTACCATAGCGAGCGTGCCGCCTCTAGTCTCACGAGATATGACCGAGGCAAGTATCTCAAGCTATCTACCGAGCACGCCGATACACGAAATGACCGGGACAAGTATCTCAAGTGTGCTGTAACCACGTGTACAAATCAAGCCGTGATCGCTCGTC
Source organism: Przewalskia tangutica (assembly GCA_029844215.1). NCBI lineage: Eukaryota > Viridiplantae > Streptophyta > Magnoliopsida > Solanales > Solanaceae > Przewalskia > Przewalskia tangutica. The sequence continues at coordinate 87,030,238 of CM056720.1, read as the reverse complement.
GCGCGGCAAGCTTCATGGATTAGCGGTCCATGGACAAATAACAAAACCCACAATGACCGCGTGCCCGACATCTTACCTCGGAAAGCATGGTCATGAAACCATCCTACTGGACGCATGCCCGTGGATCATCCATCGCGTCAGCATGTCCAAAGGAAATAACAAGATAATACTCAAAGTGGACGCATACTCGTGGACCATCCAACGTGTCAGTATGTCCAAAAGAAATAACCAGATAATACTCAATAGTGGACGCATACTCGTGGACCATCCAACGTGTCAGTATGTCCAAGCAATCAATCAGATAGCCGGTCCTCCCCGAGAGACACGGTAGCACAGAATCAAAACACTTGCACAACAAAGGCTATCACAACAAGCATAGGCAAGTTCAATGTACTTTCATTTTATATCAACAATCCGGGTTTCAACCCCAAAATACTACATACTTTCATTCTTTCAAAAAGACCCCTTACGTAAAAGATACTAATACTCGTAGTATCAAAACACATTTCCTTTTCAAACCAAATTACTTTACTTTCGTAAAAACCTTTACAAGACTTTTAAAATCAAGTACTGTATACTTTTTAAACCAAGTGCCTTTCTTTTAAAACAACATCAAGTATACTCTTTAAAACTCAAATACTTACTCTTTTCAAAACAAGTAATCTATACTTAAATCAAGTTACTTCTCTTTTCCCGAAAACAAGTCGTTATAAGTCAAGTCTCTTATCTTTCAAGATAAAGTCTCTTAACTTTCAAAATCAAATCTTTCTTTTATTCTCATAAATTCGTTATAACTAACTTCCCATAAAGCCATTATAACACTTTATGTTTTAAACAACCAAAATCCATTTCACACACGTACGTCTACCGTACTATATAGTTCACAACAATCATGCTCAAGAGTATAGGAAGAATCACATACCTTTTTAGCTTAAACCACAAGCCAAGTCAAGTATGCCGCGCGTAGAAGATCCACCTATAACAACCACAATATATCTATCAATCTCTAGTTCTCTTCGTAGCATTCTAAGTAAAGTTCCTTATTCTACGGAAAATTCTAAGGCCTCCCCGCATGAACACATAAATAACCTCCACAAGGCTGCTGCAAGCCAACAACTCCAAGGGGATTACACGTCTAACCGGACGTGTTCAATTCTGCTTCACAATAATACTACACAAGTCTACTGTAAATACAGTCTAATGTAAATACAGTTCAATCCTTTATAATCATCCTTCCAATATATCTTATACTCAATTCTATACTACTACAATATGTAATATCCAATTACAATAGGGGGACATAGATCATTACCTCGATAAGCCCAAAATTATCCAAGTTTATAAGTCGATCCTGAGCAACGTTTAGCTCCAACCCGCTCCAAGCAACCCTTAGAAGTTGCTAAACAACTTTTCTTAACACTTCAACTAAGCTATGAAGATTTTTCTAGGGTTTCACTTTGCGACTAATGGAATAAGTAGTATTTCCGGGCTCCTAGTATTGAAATATCTTGGAATACAACTAGGGATACTAGGCTAAGGAATTTGGGATAATACAATAATACTCAAAGTATTTTCTACACATGAGGGGAGGGTGGGCTGAAACTACTGGAGGAGGATATTTTTGCCTTGGAAAGTCTTTAAGTGTGGATGAATATTATGTCTTGCACTATGGGGTATTTATAGAAGAATCAGGGCCAAGATCAATGTAAGTGTATGGTCAAGATTGGGCCATGTGTGTGGGTCCCACGCCCACATGGCAACTAAAATGGTGCCAGTGCCGTGCCGTTTCGGCGAGGGACAGTGGCTAGCCACTTGTCCCACCAATTTCGTCCCACATGGCCACTCAAGGGGGTGACACGTGTCGCCCCCTTACTCGTCCAAAATATTTCGTCTTTCGAAAATATCCAAAATACCGAAAATCTCAAAAACAAAGCGGGCCCCACAAAACCGTAAATTTCTCCGTCATTGCGTGACTATTTCCGAAAATAAAATCTCATAATTCTAAAATAATCCAAGAAGCCCAAATATCAAATCTGGGAATCCAATTCCCATCAACGAACCTTTTTCCTTCACAAAACCCGGAAATTTTTCCGTCGAAAAATCACTTCTTTCTTTCTTTCCTAAATTTCTGTCGTATTCTCGTACGTACGTCCTCACAAACATACCCTGGAACTACAGGGTATAACATTCTTCCCCCCTTAGAAACATTCGTCCCGAATGTTCCTTCTAAGTCTCCAAACATACATGCGCCAATATAGTCTCCACTACTATACTTACAAAACCGATCATGCCACCAATGGCTAGAATATAACATGTGCGCAAAACTCAAATCCATGCCAACGAGGAAATCATTTCTAGTCTCACAACAGCTCCCACTAGCTTCAATTTACTCTAAGGCCATTCCCGGCCTTCACGATCCGATTCTGGTCGGACGCATCCACGAACTCGTACGATGGTTACCTAAACTTGGGCTTAGCACCCTTGTGATCCTACCACCTGGCGGGACCACCTCGAACTGACCCCACCCCAAACCGGGTTGCGGGTTGACACGCAACCTTGCCTCAACCCGACCCATTTCGCACCAAGCTCTTGTTCCCTGGTCCGGAACAATCTCACTAATCAAGTCACGAAAACCTAGCGGTCTTCTTAGCTCACTACCCTCTTATAATTCACACCACTCATGGACTTATCACACAATTTTACCCCACGTATACTATGCACTCCAACAAAGGTCAAATCGTAAACAAAATCTTTTACTCAAGACGACCTCGCATCTAAGGTCTCCACATATAATATTCTAAGGTTCACACCTTCCATGACCCCAAACTTACCTCTTCAACTAATCATGTTCTCTAAATCACACTTAACACAATGCTATCCGTATAACACTTCACACGTATCCACCATAACAACATAACCAAGTCTCTTAAGGGCTAAAGGTATCTCTGTAACTACTGCCTTACTTCCTCTTTGTCGCTCTAACCATAACCCTGCCCTGCAGGGTGCCTAGCTATAGAAGGTGATGAACCAGCCACCGATCCTGAAGGCTGAGTCTCTACATCCGTGCTACCTGCAGTGGGACAACTCTCACCAAATGGCCTGTGTAAGCATAACAATCTCCCAAACTAGCACGACACTCTGAGGATCATCCTCCGTTCTCTATCCATAGAACTACGCGAATCAGACTCAAGAAATCCCGAAGTCTCAGACTACTGGATCTAGGGTGAATCACTGGTACTGCCGGAACCACCGGCTCCCGTCCATCCTCATTCCCAGACACCAGCCTCACTAGTAACTGGGCCATCTCCTGAACTCATATCCTCGGCTCCTAGTCGTGGAACTGGAGGCTCAGGTATCGTGGCCTCCGTAGAAACTGTTGCCGCTCTAAACTCTGCTGGGGCTAGCGGCGTCATAAAACTCGTCGTCTGAAGTACTATCTCAGGTAATGACCAGGCCTGTGCCCTCGCAACCCTCTGTGTTCAACTCGTAGCTCCCTCTGCTGCCTTTGCCCATCTGGGCCCTGGTTGCCTTCCGCAGAGGCATAACTGGTACATACGAATACGTCCGAGGGAGTCCAACTGTCACGACCCGAACCCGAGCCCGTGACTGGTGCCTTACCCCGGGCACCCTAGTGATACAACATCAGAGAAAACCAGCGGAAGTAAAACATGAACATGAAATGAGAGATATAATAAATAAACAGGCCAACCAAAGCGATTTGCCTTCTGCGTAAATACATACAAACCCAACAGTTTAATCCTTTTTACAACATCGCCACAACAGATTACTGGACCTCTAAGATTTACAACAACTATGACGGGACGGGGCCCGCCATACCACGAATGTACAAGAACCTACGACTTAGGAACACATACCAAAAGATAAGCTTCAAGGAACGGAGCTTCGATAAGTGAAAGGTGATCCTAAAAGCGAGGATCGACGGTAGATGTACCTCTACTGCGGCGTGAGCGGCCGAAGGAGGTCAAGATAACAGTACCAAGTATGAAATCGTAAAATCACGTAAATGAAATCATAGCGATCTATATAAAGCAGGAGACATGTATGATAACCAAACTACAGTTCACGATAAATAAGCAGTCATGTAAGTCAGGGACTCACGCCCTCAGAGTCATCACTCATGCCCGTGGAATACCTTCCTCACTGCCGGCAGTCTATGATATGATAACAATAAGACAACATTCCAAATGGAAGCATACCCGTGCGCTACGCATCGTGTCAGTATGTCCAAAGGGAAACAATAAGACAGCATTCCAAATGGAAACATACCCGTGCGCTACGCATCGTGTCAGTATGTCCAAAGGGAAACAATAAGGCAGTATCAAAATGGAAGCATACCCGTGCGCTACGCATCGTGTCAGTATGTCCAAAGCGAAACAATAAGGCAGTATCAAAATGGAAGCATACCCGTGCGCTACGCATCGTGTCAGTATGTCCAAAGCGATTAACAAAAGTAACCCTATCAACAAGAACGTACCCGTGGAATTTATCCGTCACTGCCGGTCACGTCCAAGTAAGTTCTCAACAAGTCAACCGACCCTCCATCGAGAGGCGCGGTAGTATAGAAACACAATTCTTGCACAACAAAGGCTATCACGACAAGCATAGACAAGTTTCACAACACAAGCATAGACAAGTTTCACAACAACAAGCATAGGCAAGTTTCACAACAACAAGCATAGACAAGTTTCACAACTCAAAGTACTATCATTTTTATGCCAAGGTCCGGGTTTTAACCCTAAAGTACTACGTACGTTAAATTCCTTTTAAAGATCCATTCCATACATAAAGTCACCCGATACCCGTAGTATAAAATAGAGTGACTTATATCTTTTAAGTAGACCAAAACAACTTCCATACTTTCCTTTTTAAAACCAAATTAAGGCAACACTATGCCTTCTTTTTAGACCAAAACACTTCTCTTTTTAAAGTCACGTTACCACATTAAAACCAATGATAAAACCCTCCTTTTGTTTTCATAAAGTCGTTATAACTATCTTCCTATAAAGCTGTTATAATACTTTATGTTTTAAACCAATTTAAGACAACACAATGCCTTTCTTTTACCTAAAGTTGCAGTTTGGCTAATTTCAATTACATGAGTCTTTTTAGAAAAGTTTCATAGTTCAATGTCTTAATCTCTTTTTAAAACAAATTGAGTAACATATGCCATAGGCGAGTAGGTTATTCTTGTTCATAATAAATCTTATTAAGCAGCCATGATCTAGGAAATGTAATATCATTTTGTCTCATCTTAGCTTCTATGCAGATGGAGGTTTCTACTGTTTTTAATACCATACTTCATTATTCAATACATTTTCCTTTATTAACGCTGCAGTGGTTTGTCGATACTCATTCTGATTTCCGAAATCAGTAAAACATTATTTCCTTTTAAAACCAAGTACTCATTACTCACGAATGAGGTTTCACACCTTTAACAAAATTCATATCAATACCATTAAGTCAAGTCTCTTATCTTCTAAAAATCAGTAAACCATTCTTTTTATCACTCTTAAGACGTTATACCTAACTTCCCATAAAGCTAGTACAACTCTTATGTTTTCAAAGCCAAGTATTACTCTTCTTTCAAAAAGGTCTTTTTGAAACACTTCAAGTTCTTTATTACTACACATCAAATCCGTTATAAGTCAAATCAGTTACCCTTTGAAACCACAAAGCATTTTCTTACCTACATAAAGCTGTTATAACCAACTTCCCATAAAGCCGTTATAACACTTTATGTTTCAAACCAATCAAATACATCAAACACGTACGCGTCTACCGTACTACATAGTTATACACATATCATGCTAGAACAGATAGGAAGAGGTTCACATACATCGCGGCGATTATCGACTAATAGCAAAATGCTCCAGTACCTCAAAGTCGGCTACTCCTTAAGCCAAGTAGATCACGCCATACGTAGTACTTCAACCTATAGAGGCCACTGGCGCCTATTAACATCCTAGATCTCAACGTAGAATATTCTATAGAAAATTCGGCGGCACCTCCCGCACTTAGCGTTAATCTCTCTCTATCGGTAGGTTGCAAGCCAACCGGGGTTTGCACGCCTAACCGGGCGTGTACAATTATACTCACGATAATGCTACATAAGTCTCATGTCTGATCCTATGTAATTACGATTCGATTCTCTTATTTAAATTCAGGCTTAAGTCGCAAGACATTGCGTAAGTATTATTCGAGCTTAAGTCAAAGACATTCTGTAAGTATTATTCGGGCTTAAGTCAAAAGACATTGCGTAAGTATTATTCGAGCTTAAGTCAAAGACATTGCCGCACAACTATGTTCAATTCTATATATAGTATACTTCAACTATATATTCCAACAATATGTAATTTCCAATTACAATAGAAGGTCAAGAGTGTTTACCTCGATAAGCCCAAAATTATCCGAGTTTAAATGTCGATCCTGAGCACGGTTTAGCTCCTACTCGTGCGCTCAGGCCACTCCAACCAACCCTTAGAAGTTCTAACCAACCTCTACATATAACTTCAACTACGGGTGAAGATTTACTTAGGTTTTCGTTTTTGTGACTGAGGGAAGTATAATAGTATTTTCTGGGCTTTTGTATAAGTGTAACCTTGGGAAAACTATAAGGTATTTGGGCCATGGTATTTGGGCATTATAACAATACTTGGAGAGTATTTCTATACCAAAAAATGGGGGTATTTATACGAGACAACTATGCAGTGGGGGTACCCGCAAAAACACCACAAAGGAGGGGTGGCTCTCGGCCATGGGCTCTCAAAGGGGAGGGTGTGGTGGACGAGCTCGAGGAGAGGGAGTATTTTGAGACTTAGATAGATTGCTCAAGTTTTTGGATGAAGAAAGTCTTCAACTAGAGGGGTATTTATAGGTCAAGTGAAGGCCAACCATGGCAAGATGAAGACAAGTGTGGTGCAAGTGTAGGGCTAGATTTCAACCATGTGGACCTTATCCATCTACCACACAACTTGCACAAAATATCCTACCAACTAAAGTAGCCCAAAATCGTCCATAAAGCCGCCCACTCAAGGCCAATGTGAGGGTGACACTTGTCACCCTCCCGTTGGTCCAAAATGTTTCGTCTCTCGGAAAAATCCGCAAAAATTATAAATGACATAGCATGATTTTTCCATACGAAAGCTGTGGAAACGTTTCGTCGAAAAACGACTCTTATCGGGTGTTGTGTACAAATTTCGAAACTTGCCTAACTTAAGGCTCAAATTATTATACGTACGCCCTCACGTGCATACTCAGGAAATACGGGGTATAACACCAACTTATAACACATCTCTAAGGCACGATCTCAGAGTGAGAAGAATAGAAACCAATCCTAAATATCCAATAGCCTCCTGATTATAGGTGTGGTGCACAACACACCGATAATCAAGACTCTACTAGACACGGTCTGTAGACACTTTCCGAGGATTAACTGCTCTGATACCACTTTTGTCACGACCCAATCTCGGGCCCGCGACTGGTGTCTTACCCCGGGCACCCTTGTGATAACAACATCAGAGAAAATCAGCGGAAATAAAATTTAAACAGGAAATAAGAGACAACATAATAAAACAGGCTAACCAAAAACGGTTACCTTTATGTATATACATAAAACCGAACAGTTACAATCCTTTTACAAACCCTGCCCACAACAGTACTACAGACCTCTAAGAATGTAACAACAACTATGACGGGACAGGGCCCCGCCATACCCCTGAATGTACAAGTATCTACAATGACAGGGGACTATACCAAAAGATAAGACTCCGAGGAAACAGAGCTTCCCAACGCTGAACTGCGATCCTATGAGCGAGGATCAACAACTGGTATACCTCTACCTGCGGCATGAACGCAGCCCCCCGAAGGAGGTCAGTACAACAGGTACCAAGTATGTGAAACTGAAAAATAATGTAATGAAATCACATTTCATCATTTTATAAAACCATTTTGCGATAAGTAAACAGTTATGCCAAGTAAGGGGATATTTTTGCCTTGGAAAGTCTTTAAGTGTGGATGAATATTATGTCTTGCACTATGGGGTATTTATAGAAGAATCAAGGGCCAAGATCAATGTAAGTGTATGGTCAAGATTGGGCCATGTGTGTGTGGGTCCCACCACACCACATGGCCAACGAAAATTGGTGCCAAGTGCCGTGGCATTTCGGCGAGGGACAGTGGCTAGCCACTTGTCCCACCATTTCGACCACTGCCACTCAAGGGGTGACACGTGTCGCCCCTTTACTAAATCAAAATATTTCGTCTTAGAAAATATCCAAAATACCGAAAATCTCAAAAACAAAGCGGGCCCCACTAAATCGTAAATTTCTCCCGTGGGCCCCACGTGACTATTTACGAAAATAAAATCTCATAATTCTAAAATAATCCAAGAAGCCAAAATACCAAATCTGGGAATCCAATTCCCATCAACGAACCTTTTTCCTTCACAAAACCCTAAACTTTTCCGTGAAAAATCACTTCTTTCTTTCTTTCCAAAATTTTTGTCGTATTCTCGCACGTGCGTCCTCACATACATACCACGGAACTACGGGTATAACTTGATCGAATATGGAGCGGAAAATAAGGTCTGATAAACAAATCATAATCTGTACAAAGAATGACGGGGTAAGTATAAAAAGGGTACATACCAGATCCTACCGTGTCATTACCATCTCGTGAACTTAATCGTACCTTATCTTCTTTTCCCATTTTTACATAAAAGTTATAGTCACATTCTCACGTACATGTTTTAGGAAAAACCTTCAAGTTCATTACTATATAACTTGCTTACCTTGCATAACATAATCCGGCCCTTCATGGAGGGACGCCTATACTGCCCGGCCCAATCTGGGACGCGATAAAATCACATAGTCTGCCCATAAAGGTATCGCGGCCCAATCACGGGGCGGTAAGATCACATAGTCCGCTCATAAAGGTATCGCCACCCAATCCTAGGGCGCGTTAAGGTCACATAGTCGCCCGTAAAGGTATCTTTGCCGGCCCGATCACGGGGCGCGGTAAGTCGCATAGTGCGCCCATAAAGGTATCGCCCACTCGATCTTGGGAGGCGGTAAGGTCACATAGTCTGCCCATAAAGGTATAATTCCCGGCCCATTCCTGGGATGCGGTAATGTCAGATAGTCTGCCCATAAAGGTATACTGCCCGGCCCATTCCTAGGACGCGGTAATGTCATATAGTATGCCCATAAAGGTATCTTGCCTTACCCGTTCACGGGGCGGTAATGTCATATAGTCTGCCCATAAAGGTATACTGCCCGGCCCATTCCTGGGACGCGGTAATGTCATATAAAATCCGGGAATTTAACCCAACGTACTACGTGCCTCTACTCCTTTAAAATGATTCTCTTTCAAATAAAACTTCCAAGTTACTAACTACCATAGTATCAAGTCATATCTACTTTTCAAGACAAGTCACAATACCTTTTAGAAATACATTTAGGCTTCTTAATCAAGTGACTTCTTTCTTTAAAACCTTAAGCAATTAGTACCTTTAAAACAATTTGCCCTGTTTTATTTCAAATCATTTCTTTGCTTACATTACTGAAGAAAACCATTCTTTTAATCTTCCATAAATTTGTTATAACCAACTTCTCATAAAGCCGTTATAACTCTTTATGTCTTAGACAAATTCATTCCTTTTATAAACAAGAGACTTATACTTTCAAATCAAATCGCATAGCTTTCAAAATACTTCAAGTTTCTTAACTTTAGAATGGCAAGAAATCAATACTTTCCAAATCAAGTATTCTTTACTTTTAAATCAATTCATTTCTCCCTTTAAGAATCAAGTCCCATAACTTGAAAAATAAAGTCCCTTAACCTTTTAAAAATTTGAGGTCCATAGTCTTAAAACTTCATACGTAAATTCTTATAAATTAAGTAACATATACTTTGGTGCGTTGTGAATAAGTTATACTTATTTATAACGATCTTAATCAAGTAGCCATGATCTAGAAAATGTAATACAATTTTATCTTAGCTTCTATGCAGATGGAGAAATCTACTCATTTTAACTTAATTGGTTGTCATTACATTTTCCTTTATTAACGCTGCAGTGGCTTGTTCGATACTTATTCTCATTTGTGCCGTAACTTAGCCAAGTCAACTTGGCTCCAAAATACTTCCTAACGACTCTTACCAACATCCCACATAAGACTTGGTAAGAACTTAGGATAACTTAGACATAACCCTTACGTAGAGTAAATCAACATACATACCTCTTAACTTCTAAGAGTAGAAGGAATCATGAAATAATACTACATGTACATTCCATACATAGAATCATGTCAAAAGAATGAAGAGGTTCACATACCTCGCGATGATTATCGACAAATAGCAAAATGCTCCAAAGTACTTCAACCTTGATAGCTATTCCATCCTTCAAGTAGAACACGCTATACTTAGTACTTCCACCTATAATGGCCATAATACGTCCATTAACCTCTAGCTTCAAACGCAGAATATTCTAAGTGCAAAGTCACTAAATTCTACGGAAAATCGTACAGCACTTCCTTTGTTTCTACATAATTTGCCACCTTTTTCAAGGCCGAATTCAATAACCAAACACGCCACATTTAAGGCCCAACAATTCAGCTAACCAAAGGGGATTACACGCCTTAACAGGACGTGTAAAATTCCGCCCCACAAATAATACGAAACTAGTTCCATATTTAAAGCCATTCTTGGCTAAACATAAACAACAACACAAAGTCCTTTTCCAATTATTTTTCAATCCAACTTCTTAGGCCTAACATGTTATATAGTGATAAACAACTTAACAATTATAATTCCTTCTTTATATAACATGTGACGATTAAACTAATAACCCAATTGAATTGAAATCTCAAGGCTAAACATACTAGTTTTCGGATTAGGGTTTCCACTATCCATAACACTTATCAACTTCATAATATATATCTCATACTTGCTAATATCTATAGCTACAACAATAAGTAATCTTAATTACTAAAACGACAAGAACTTTACCTTTACAAGCCCTTAAAATTTCCAAGATTCAAAGTCGCTACTTAGCAATTCTTAGCTCCTTTCCTTATGTTCCCATCCGCTCAAATTAATCCTTAGAGGCTCATGAAGAACTTCTCTTCAAGTTCCATCTTCATAGTTGAAGAACACCTTAGGGTTTCGCCTTGCGACTAACGTAAAAACGCCGTTTTTCAGAAATCTTTCTATTGAGATATCCTTACAACACCCTTAGGGACCTTGGATTAAAGTCTTGTGAATAATGGATCAAAATTACAAAAATTTATTGTTCACCATTGACAAAGCCGAGAGCTCTTTTGTTCAAGACAAGGTCTTGAAATTTTTTCTGTGTTAAAGGCATGTCTTGCTACTTAGGATGATTATATAACACAATGGAGGGTCTAGATCATAACACTTGTTAAGTTTGGAGGGAAGAGATCAAGCCAAGTGGCCCTTGGACTTAGTCAACAATATCAAGCTCTTTAATTAGCAAGACTTAGTCATCTACCATGGTCAATGACCATAATACCATTGCATAAATTCAACCAAGACCATTGGGGGGGGGGGTGCCGCGTGTCGCCCTCCCATTCGTCCATAAAATTCTGTAACCCTCGTGGGTCCCACAAAACGTAAAATTACTCGGGTGGGCCCCACGTGACCAAATCCATAAAAAAAAAAATTCCATAAGGATAATAAGTTCCATACTCTTCAAATAATGAATTTTGAGAATATAATTCTCACCAACGAACATTTTTCCTTTCCGACGTTCGGATGATTTTCCGTCGGAAAAACAATTCTTCCTTTCGTACCAATTTCAAGTCTTGAGTTCCTTACGTACATTCTCTTAAACATGTCCTGGAGTTACGGGGTGTAACATTATTCCCCCCTTAGAAACATTCGTCCCCGAATGTTCTTTCAGAGTCCAATCTAATTAGATAGCGACATAGTCTCCTTTTACTGCACCATTCATATTACATATGCAACATAACAATACTTATACTAAGATGTCAACCTTGGAACTCACGAAGCCAACTAGTCCATACTCATAATGACCTCAAATTCTGTCGTAATCATCTCTACTAGGTCTACTAGGTCGGCATGTATCATCACCAGGCGAATCTCATATACGCTCATTACCACCCCAAACACTCACGGGTGTAGTTACCTCGAAAGGTTCTTATGGATTCAGGCTCTATTCCTTTACACTTGGTTGCTATCTTTCTTATTGGTCATACTTTTTCCGTACTTCCAACTCATACTAGCATACATACATAACTTCCATACCGATTCTGGCCTCTAATCTTTGGAGTTACTCTATAAAACAATATAAGGCCATTTTCGGCTTTCACGACCTAGTTAGGTGGGCAACGTCCACGAACCCGTCAAAAAATTACTATGGGGCGACCATGTGTACTCACCGACCGCGTCGCACTTAACTCTTACTCTTAGTCTGAATAAAATCTTATTTCCCGAGAAGGCCTTATATACCTAAGGTCTCGGCGGTTATCAATATTCTTAGGCTCGCAATTTCCATGCTCCAAGCCTACCTTATCAGTCCCCCCGTAAACGGGTACAAAAACTTCTCATAATACCATAATCGTGTCGTCTTGATCACAACAACCATTACTAACTCTATACGGACCTCATCCGTACAATTCTCTTAAGCCTACTATGCAGCTTAATCTATTAACATGACATTCCGTTAAGTTCCTTAACATGGCTTCTTAAGGGTTCACTACCCTATCAGACAGATCATCCTTTCCTAATTATCTCAAAATAAAACATAAGATCTTGGCGAGAATTCATTAACTGTTCCATACCTTCCCGGTATCTAGTTAGTCTTTACCAACTCCTGGTAAGGTAAAATCATTCTAGGCAACACGCGTCTGACCCTCATACATAACTCCGTATAGATGTATGTCACAATACCAACTATACTATAATCATTACCAACCTGGATACGAAATCTACATAGTCCTTCACGGTCTTTGCGCTTTCTCGTAGTTGCAATCAACATAACTCGTTAGGGAGGCGACCACTAACAACACGACTCTATCGCACGATCTCGAGTGAGAAGAATGGAAACCAATCCTAAATGTCCTGCAGCCTCGATTATAGATGTGGTGCAAAACACACCGATAATCAAGACTCTACTAGACACGATGCAGTAAACACTTTCAGAGGACTAATCGCTCACGATACCACTTTTGTCACGACCACTGGCGCATCGGTGCCCTACCTGGGCACCCTTCTAATCATACAACATAATAAAACTGCGGAAGATAAATAACACTCCTTTTTTTAAACCAAGGCCAAGCCGATAAGGTGCCATAACATAAAACATTACGAAAGGGTCTACACTTTAACAATGTAAAACAACTCTAGCTTGATCCATTTACGGATGAATACGGACCTCTAAGATTTGAACAAATACTATGACGGACAAGGCCGCGTGCATTATACCCGTATTTCCAGTATGTACGAGGGGCGTCGTAGAAATTTGAACTTGTGATTAAGGCTTGGCGAATTAATTTTGTTCACACCCGTTTAGAGTCGTTTCGACGAAAGCGTTTTCCACGACTTTCGTAGGGAATTTCCGGCTATGTCATTTTTATTTTTGCGGATTTTTCAGAGGCGAAGCGTGTTGGACCAACAAGAGGCGCCACTTGGCACCCTCTCATTGGTGGACTTCAAATCGTCCATTTGGACGAAATGGACAAGGTAAGGCACGTTTTTTGTGCCTTGACAAAGTCAAGGGTAGGTAGGATATTTGTGTTTGGTAAATCCTAGCCCTACACTTGCCTAACACATGGATTGATCTTCGCCATTGGTTGGCCTTTGCTTGACCTATAAATACCCCTTGGAAGACTTCTTCATCCATTCCAAATATTTCCTAAGTGTTAAAAATCCTCCTCCCTTTGTGTGGTGTTTCGTCCAACACCCTCTCCCTTTGAGTTGGCCCTTTGGCGAGAGCCCTCCCACCCTTGGCGAGTACCCCTAGTGGGGGCCGAGTGCCACTCCCTTGTGGTGTTGTCTAGTATATACCCCCTCTTGGTAGAAATACTCTCAAAGTATTGTTATAATGCCCAATTACCTTAGCCATATACCTTGTAGTATTCTAAGGATATACCTATCTGAAAAGCCCAAAATACTATTATACTTAGTCAGTCCACAAACCGAAACCCTAAGGAAAATCTTCACCGTAGTTGAAGTCATAAGTAGAAGTTGGTTAGAACTTCTAAGGGTTGTTTGGAGGCGGGTCGGGCGCGGAGTAGGAGCTAAACCTTGCTCGGGATCGACATTTAAACTAGGATAATTATGGGCTTATCGAGGTAATTATCTTGTCCTCTATTGTAATTAGAAATTACATGTTGTTAGATTATATAGTTGAAGTATGCTATATATAGTCTTGAACATAGTTATCGCAATGTCTTTTGACTTAAGCTGAATAATACTTACGCGAATGTCTTTGCGACTTAAGCTGAATTTAAAGAAGAATCTTGTTGTAATTACATAAGAATGTATTACAGTAGACTTGTGTAGTAGTACCGTGGAGTAGAATTGTACCCGTTAGGGTTAGACGTATAACCCCACGGTTGGCTTGGTGGCCGGCCTCGATAGAGAAGGAGATTTCTGTTGTTGCGGGGTGAGGAGAGTCTGAATTTTATGTAGAATGTTCTACGATAAGATCTAAATGTTAATAAGCGCCTTGTGGCCTTATAGGTTGAAGTACTACGTGTGGCGCGATCTACTTGGCTTAAGGAGTAGCCGACGTTTGGAAGTACTTGAGCGTTTTCTATTAGTCGATACTCGTCGCGAGGTATGTGAACCTCTTCCTATCTCTTCTAGCATGATGTCGTGAACTATGTAGTACGGTGAGCGTCATGTACTAAATGTATTTGATTGGTGTAAAACATAAAGTGTATAACGGCTTTATGGGAAGTTGGTTATAACGACTTTATGTTGGTAAGAAAATACATGTGGTTTTTAAAAGGTAACTGATTTGAACTATAACTGGCTTGTTATGGGTTAATAAAGAACTTGAAGTATTTCAAAAGATTTTTGAATCATTTTGAAAGAAGAAGTAATATTTGGTTTTTGAAAACTTAAGAGTTATACTAGCTTTATGGGAAGTTAGGTATAACGGCTTAAGAATGTTTTCTTGATTTGAAATCGAATGTGTATCGACAAACCAACTGCGGCGTTAATAAAGGAAATGTTTTGAATAATTAAGTATTATTAAAACCAGAGAAACTTCCATCTGCATGAAGCTAATGTCACGACCGAACCGGGCGTGATTGGTGCCTTACCGGGCACCCTAGTGATACAACATCGAGAGAAAATCGGAAATAAAAACATGAACATGAATTAAGAGAAAAGATAAATAAACAGGCCAACAAAGCGATTGCCTTCATCATATATACATAAATACTTAAACAATTATCCTTTTTACAAACCACCGCCACGGTGCTGCACTTAAGATTTTACAACGGTATGACGGGACAGGGCCGCCATACCACGAATGTATAAGCATCTAGACTCGTGGTAACATACCAAAAGATAAGCCTCAGAAGGAACGGAGCTTCCCAATCTGAAAGGTGATCCTAGCGGGGATCGGCACCGATGTACCTTTTACTGCGGCATGACGCACTCGAAGGAGGTCGATTATAATGTGTACCAAGTATGTGAAATCAGAAAAATCAGAATGAAATCATAATAGTCTATATAAAGCAGAGACATGTATGATAACCAAACTACGATTCACAACATAGAAGCGATCATGTCAAGTCGTGGACTCACGCCTCAAAGTCATCCTCATGCGTGCGTGGAACTTCTTCCTCATCTTGGCCGATCTAGGTACAAATCATGTGATCGTATAACGGTCTCGGCCCATCTTATGGACCCAATATAGAAAGCGTGTGGAATACATTCCGGATGGACGGTAGTCGATGAAATACATTCGGATGAACCGTGGTCAAGTGATATACATTCGGATGAACCAGAGTCGAGTGAAATACATTCGGATGAACCCAAGTAATCATGAAACACATTCCCGGATGACCGGTAATCAAGTGAAATACATTCGGATGACGGTAATCAAGTGAAATACATTCGGATGACCTTAATCAAGTGAAATACATTCGGATGACCAGATAATCAAGTGAAATACATTCCGGATGAACGGTAGTCGAGTAGAACACGGTGCTTGCACAACAAGGCTATCACACGTAACATGGTCAAGTTTCATAACAACAAGCATAAGCAAGTTACACTGTGACTCAGTACTTTCATTTTATGTCAAAGTCCGGATTTTAACCTTAAAGTACTCGTCAGTTAAATTCCTTTTAAGATCCATTTCTTTTACAAAGGTCACCCGATACCCGTAGTATAAAATTGGAGTGACTAACATTGTTAAGTAAATCAAAATGCTTTCCTTTGTAAAATCAAGTAACAACCTTATTTTCCAAACGTTCAAGTTTGCCTAATTTCGAATGCTCAAGTTTCTCATTTTAGAAAAAGGTTTCGTAGTTCATAGTTTTAGTCCTTTAAAACATAATTCTCCTTTAAACGTTTTGAGAACATATGTCTTATATGTGAGTAGGTTATTCTTGTTTATAATCAATCTTATTAAGCCATGATCTAGGAAATGTAATATCATTTTGTCTCATCTTAAGCTTCATGCAGATGGAGGTTTCTACTGGTTTTAATAGTACTTCATTAGTCAATACATTTTCCTTTTATTAACGCTGCAGTGGTTTGTCGATACACATTCTGATTTCCGAAATCAGTAAAACATTCTTAAGCCGTTATACCTAACTTCCCATAAAGCTAGTATAACTCTTAAGCTTTCAAAACCAAGTACTACTCATTCTTTCAAAACGATTCATAAATCTTTTGAAATACTTCAAGTTCTTTATTAACACATATCAAGCGGTTATTATTCAAATCGATTACCTTTTAGAAACCACAAAGTATTTGCTTATCCACGTAAAGTCTGTTATAACCGACTTCCATAAAGCGTTATAACACTTTATGTTTTAAACCAATCAAACACATTTAGCACGTAATGCGTCTGCGTACTACATAGTTCACACATATCGTGCTAGAAGAGATAGAAGAGGTTCACATACCTCGCGACGATTATCGACTAATAGCAAAACGCTCAGTACCTCAAACCGTCGGCTACACTCTCGATCGGCGGTCACTCCACACGTAGTACTACAACCTATAGAGGCCTGGCGCCTATTAATATCTTTAGATCCCGTAGAAGATATTCTGAGAAAATTCGTGACACTCTCCCGCAGCGTAAATCTCCTCCTCTATCGAGGCCGCTGCCAAGCCAGGGGTTAACACGCCTGACCGGGACGTAAAATTTACTACACAAGAATGCTACACAAGTCTATGTCTGATACACCCTATGTAATTACAAATGGGTTCTCTTATTTAAATTCAGCTTAAGTCGCAAGACATTGCCGCACAATTATAATGGTCGATCTATATATAGTATACTTCAACTATATATTCCTACAACATGTAATTTCCAATTACAATGTCAAGAATGTTTACCTCGATAAGCCCAAAATTATCCGAAGTTTATATGTCGATCTGAGCAAGGTTTAGCTCCTGCGTGCGCTCCGACCGCTCAACCAACCCTTAGAAGTTCTAACCAACTTCTACTAATAACTTCAACAACGGGTGAAGATTTACTTAGGGTTTCGCTTAGTATTGAGAGGAAAGTATAATAGTATTTTCTGGCTTTTGTAAAAGTACTTTGGAAAGTACTACAAGGTATTTGGCTAAAGTATTTTGGGCATTATAACAATACTAGGAGAGTATTTCTATACCACATAAGCGGTATTATACTGAAAACAACTAGGCAGTGGGTACTCCCAAGCACCACTGCAGGGGTGTACCCTGGCTAAGAGGAGGAGGCTCTGCCTAGCTCACAAGAGAGGGGAGAGGAGCTCTTGGACGAGTCTACAAGAGGGAGGAAGGATTTATCACTTAGAACAATTTGTGGATGAAGAAAGCCTTCACTTAGAGTGGTATTTATAGGTCAAGCCATGGCCAACCAATGGCCAAGATCTTGCCAAGTGCATAGCAAGTGTAGGGCTAGATTTGACCACGTGGACCTTATCCATCTACCACACACTTGCACAAAATATCCTACCAACTAAAGTGGTCCAAATCGTCCAAGTCAAGCCACGGTTGCCGTCAAGCCTTCCAATGTGAGGTGACACATGTCACCCTCCGCTGTCCAAAATGTTCGTCTCTCGGAAAAATCCGCAAAAATTATAAATGACATAGCGGAATTTTCCCTACGAAGCTGGAAACGTTTCGTAAAACGACGACTCTGTCGGGGTTGTGTACAAATTTCGAAACTAGCACTTTAAGGCTCAAATTATAATACGACGCTCAAGTACATACTCTGAAATACGGGTATAACATTCTCCTCTTAGAAACATTCGTCCCAATGTTCCTTCTCAAACAGATAACGATAAAGTTCTAATAAGTTGCCATCGCCAACCGCCACGAAACACGCGCAAATACTTACATCCAAATCCACGAGAAACACCTCTAACATCACAAACTTTTGTCACTTTGCGCGAGGTTCTAGTGTCATTCGACCCAACAAATGGTGCCGATCGCGTGCGATCCCGAGGTCTAAAAATATTCATCCTTCACCTTCTCCTTCACAAGAAATGATCATATCTATGCTCGCAATACATGTTCGCTCTCTACTCTTACTCGTCGTACTCTTCTCGAACACTCGAACTCTTCTAGTATCGCACCATACTGGTTTCAAAACTTTGGAGTCACTACCTCCAAACTTGGTCATCTTACTAGCCTCGATCTTCCTTAAGGCCACTTAGGCCTTCACGATCCGCCAGTCGAACATATCCACGAACTCATATGATGGTCATCTAAACTGGGCCTAGCACCCTCGTGACCCTATCACGCGGGACCACCCGAGCTGACCCTACCTCATTCCGACTCACGGGTTGACACGCAACACGCCCTCAACCCGAGCCTCTGTCACGCGACTCTCTCGTTTCTCGATCCGAACAACCTTGCTAAATCACATCATGAAAGATACCACTTTCATTTACCCAACCGAGACTTATCACACAATATTTTCTAGGCATAAATGCACTCGACAAGGATCACTCGCAAAATCTTGTACTCAAGATTTACTTACATCTAAGGTCTCAACTGTAATATTCTAAGGTTCATCATTTTCTCACCCGAGCTTACCCTTTTTCCCAAATCCAGGTTCCTAAATCACATTTTAGCACAAAGCTATCCGAACTTAACACTTAACACATTAACATAACATCAAAACATACAAGTTTCTAGATGGTTAAGGATATACACGGTTACCGCCCACTCTAATCATAAGTCCACTCGCAGCGCATAATCGCAGGGAAGGCGATGAACTCCATCGATCCTGAGTCGCAAGCCGCCGGTACCTCTCCTATAAGCGATCTCTCGTCACATGGCCACGACGGCGCAGTGAAACAAGCACGATAAAAAGCGACATTTCGGGATGATGTTTGCCATCGTGCACCGAGGGGACATGAATCCTCGGCTAGTACTCACGTAAACACAGCGAACCGAAGCCACGAGCTCGACCGGCTCGAATACCCGACGACACGAAGGCATGGAGGACCACTCAGATCTTGGCGGAGGTACATAACTAGGCTAACTGGCGAGGTGGTCGCCTCAGATTACCAAAGGACCTGCTGTTACGGCCTCTTCTCACGATCTCGGTCATTCCGTCGACCTCTCCGTACCTCTACATCCTGGTCGCATGAGCTTGAATGCGGGCAATGTCCATGCCGGTGAAGAGCTACACCGTACAAGCCTCGCCAGTAATCGTCGGCCGGTGGCGTAGCGGTGTACTGTCCTCCATATCCGCTACTCTGGCGGGAACATACCGAGCTAACGAGTCGAACTCCACATTGTACTTCTAACCGCCCGCCCGATCCCGCCTCAACGCCAAAAACTCGGCCCGAGCCCTCCTCATCCGTGGAGGCAAGAAATGTGCAAGAAATGCCTCGAGAACTCGCCCCAAATCTGGAAGTGCATGCTCTTCCGGGGCAGCTCGCGAATCAAACTACCAATCGCTATGATATCACGCGGTGATGCGAACCCAATACCACCGATTTCGCCTCGAGGCTCACGATCACTCTCATGATCATTTGTAGCTGTCGGATAAACTCACGGTGCGTCCTCGGCTCTCGATCCATAAAACATCGGAGGCTACAACTCGGAAGTCTCGTAGCCTCAAACCGCTCGGGGTGAACTACGGGTCTTCTTTGGCCGGCGCTGCATTCGGCCTATCCTCATATCGGCCACGACCACGGCGAATCGAGCCATCTCCTTCTACCCCATCTCGCGGCTCGGTGTGGGGCGGAGGTCGATATCGTAGTCTCAGCAGCCATCGCTGCGTTTCTAAACTTCTTCTTTAGTCTTTGGCGTCGCGGCTCCCGCCGTTGGTACTATCTCGTGTATCGATCGCTCGCGCTCGTACTTCTCGTATCTCACTAACAGCTCCCTTTGCCTTGCCATCTGGGGCTCAGGTTTCCTTACGCGGAGGCATAACTGGTAAAGGAAAGGAATACGTCAGAGGGTCCAATTTATCACACAGCTCTAAGGCACGATCTCAGAATGAGAAGAATGGAAACCAATCATAAATGTCCTGCAGCCTCCTGATTATAGATATGGTGCACAACACACCGATAATCAAGACTCTACTAGACACGGCTCAGACACTTTCTCCGAGGACTAATCGCTCGATACCACTTTTGTCACGACTAACCGGGCGTGATCGTGCCTTACCCCGCACCTAGTGATACAACATCGAGAAAATCAGCGGAAATAAAAACATGAATATGAATTAAGAGAAAGATAAATAAACAAAGCAACCAAAACAGTTGCCTTCATCATATATACATAAATACCCAACAGTTATCCTTTTTACAAACCTCGCTTACAATGCATAAGGCCTAAGATTTTAGCGGCTATGACGGACAGGGGCCGCCATACCCTCGAATGTATAAGCATCTACTGCACTGTACATACCAAAAGATAAGCCTCCAAGGAACAGAGCTTCCCAATACGCTGAAGGTGATCCTAAAGCGGGATCGGCAATGATGTACCTTTTACTCATGCATGAACGCAGCCCCGAAGGAGGTCGATGCAACAGTACCAAGTATGTGAAATCAGAAATACCAGAAATGAAATCATAATAGTTATATAAAGGTGAGACATGTATGATAACCAAACTGATTCACAACATAGAAGCCATGCATGTCAAGTCGTGGACTCACGCCTCAAAGTCATCCTCATGCCCATGGAACTTCTTTCCTCACCGCCTAGCCTAGGTACAAATCATGTGATACGATAATGTGTCTCGCCATCTTATGGACTCCACATAGAAACGTGTGGAATACATTCCACGGATGGACCGGTAGTCGCTGAAATACATTCGGATGAACCGTAGTCATGATATACATTCGGATGAACCCAGTAGTCGAGTGAAATACATTCCGGATGAACCGGTAATCATGAAACACATTCCGGATGACCCGTAATCAAGTGAAATACATTCGGATGACCCGTGAATCAGTGAAATACATTCCGGATGACCCGGTAATCAAGTGAAATACATTCCTGGATGACCCGCAATTGTGAAATACATTCCGGATGAACCGTAGTCGAGTAGAACACATTACTTGCACAACAAGGCTATCACACGTAACATGGTCAAGTGTCATAACAACAAGCATAAGCAAGTTACACACGACTCAAGGTACTTTCATTTTATGTCAAAGTCCGGATTTTAACCTTAATGTACTACGTCCGTTAAATTCCTTTTAAGATCCATTTCTTTTACAAAGGTCACCGATACGTAGTATAAAATTGGAGTGACTAACATTGTTAAGTAAATCAAAATGCTTTCTTTGTAAATCAAGTAACAACCTTATTTTCCAAACGTTCAAGTTTGCCTAATTTCTCAATGCTCAAGTTTCTCATTTTAGAAAAAGGTTTCGTAGTTCATAGTTTTAGTCCTTTAAAACATAATTCTCCTTAAACGTTTGAGAACATATGTCTTATATGTGAGTAGGTTATTCTGTTTATAATCAATCTTATTAAAAGCGGCCATGATCTAGGAAATGTAATATCATTTTGTCTCATCTTGGCTTCATGCGGATAGGTTTCTACTGGTTTTAATAGTACTTCATTAGTCAATACATTTTCCTTTTATTAACGCAGATGGTTTGTCGATACACATTACGATTTCGAAATCAAGAAAACATTCTTGCCGTTATACCTAACTTCCCATAAAGCTAGTATAACTCTTAAGCTTTCAAAACCTGGGCACTACTCATTCTTTCAAAACGATTCATAAATCTTTTCAAATACTAAGTTCTTTATTAACACATATCAAGCCGCTTATTATTCAAATCGCTACCTTTTAGAAACCACAAAGTATTTGCTTATCCACATAAAGTCATATAACGACTTCCCATAAAGCCGTTATAACACTTTATGTTTTAAACCAATCAAATACATTTAGCAGTATGCGTCTCACCGTACTACATAGTTCACTACATATCACGCTAGAAGAGATAAAAGAGGTTCACATACCTCGCGACGATTATCGACTAATAGCAAAACGCCCAAGTACCTTCAAACCGCTTCGGCTACACTCTCGGTCAAGCAGTCACCCACACGTAGTACTACAACCTATAGAGGCCACAGGCGCTTATTAATATCTTTAGATCCCGACGTAGAATATTCTACGTAAAATTCGAAGACTCTCCCCGCAAGTAAATCTCCTCCTCTATCGAGGCCGCTACAAGCCAACCGTGGGGCTAACATCGCGACCGGGCGGTACAATTCTACTACACCCAATGTTACACAAGTCTACTCACATGTCCCATGTAATTACAGCTTCTCTTATTTAAATTGTGCTTAAGTCGCAAGACATTGCCGCACAATTATAATGTTCAGTTCTATATATAGTATACTTCAACTATATATTCCACAACATGTAATTTCCAATTACAAATGAAGGTCAAGAATGTTTACCTCGATAAGCCCAAAATTATCCGAGTTTATATTGCCGATCCCGAGCAAGGTTTAGCTCCTACTCGTGCGCTCCGACGCCTAACCAACCCTTAGAAGTTCTAACTAACTTACTAATAACTTCAACAACGGGTGAAGATTTACTTAGGTTTCGTTTTAGTGAGTGAGGAAAGTATAATAGTATTTTACTGGCTTTTGTAAAACGGTACTGGAAAGTACTACATGGTATTTGGCTAAGGTTTTTTGGGAATTATAACACTACTAGGAGAGTATTTGTATAGCCCAACAAGGGGTATTATACGAAAACAACTAGGCTAAAGGGGTACCCGCGGCCAACCTGAGGGGAGGGAGGTGGCCAAGGGCTCGAGGGGGAGGGGAGCTCTTGGACGAGA